>VRYO01002772.1:2862410-2876606 GCA_009812075.1 Sialia sialis | reverse complement strand
TTTTTTTTTTTTAAAGCAAGGCTCCAAGTGCAACAAAGTAACAAATTAATAACAGAATCGCGCCAGCACGGGGTTTGGTGTCAGGTGCTCAAGTTGCAGCAGTTTTCATAGACCATGGAAGCCTTTAAAGGCAGCCCCAGGCACCCTCCCCGGCCAGCTCTCGCTCTCACTTCTGAGTTGGCATTTCACTGGGATTTGTCCATAAATAAGCCGCACCTGATGATTAGCCACACTACTGGGGTAGGCTGGATTCTTCAATGAAAAAGGTGTGGCTTATAATTGTGAAATTACTGTACTTTGCAAAGTAAATGTAGTGCCTTCTTTTAAGTTGCTGTGCTCATTAGCCAGCAGTCTTTCAGTGCTAGACAACTGCATTTGGGCTGGTACTAAAATGGAAAGCATGAAATCCACTGTCCTCTGTAGTACGAGGGAAGGTGTCAGCAGGCAGAGCCTGTTGGTTGTTGCATTGCTGATGTCTTGCACTGAACTGATGGTGAGTAGCTGAGCAGTGAAATTTAATTCAGCCTCCAGTGTATCCTCACTTCCATCTTGGTTTCCATACAGATGGGTGGAGGACCCACTGCAGCTGAGTCTGTGCAAGACAAATGTCTTGGATTCCTGGCAGACACATAGCAAAATTTGTTTATATATTTTTTCTTTTGTGTTTGCTTCCATCCCCCCTTTATGAGCTCATCATATCTCTCTCATTCTTGACTTTTACTACTCAGAGGTACATCTTCAGAGTACCAGAGCAGACAGTTCAAATGGGCTGCAGATATGAAAATTCATCAACGTATTAAATGCCAGCTCCATCATATCCAATGAAACTCTTCAACATTTACATATTCTCAAAAACTGATTTTTTTTCTAGGCTTTGATGAGAAGAGAAGCCTTTTGCTGCCTAAAATTTGGAACAATATTAAAGTTACATAAGTTAGGTTACTGAGATAGGAATCTCAATATGTGTTCACAACACTACCAGTGGACACTAAAATCAGAAGAACAATTTAATTGGAATTAAGTAATGCATATTGTTGTGTTTAAGAATGAAACTTTTTTTCAAGATGCTCCAAACTAAGGCTTTACCCAGCTTTTACCAAAGATGGAGAAAAAATATCCATATTTTCTCAAATCACTAATATGGCTTGGAGAAACCACAAATCTCATTTTGGAAGCTCTATGACTATTCCCAGAAGACAGTTGCTTTCCCAGACAACACTTTCCTACAGATTTTCGTTTTCAGGCGTTCATATTAAACTTAATATCCATTTTGTGCACAAAAATTGAGGGCTGTGGAGCAATGGAAATGCCTGCATTTCCATTGGAATGGGCGAATGCAAGATGGAAAATATAGTGCTTCTTGTCAATTAGTTACACATGCCAGGAAAGTAAAAAGGGCACAAGACCACCCTGTAAAGAGTGAGGTCACTGGTAAAAGAGATTTTTCATTGTCCCACAACATTAGGCACTAGTAAAAAGTGGGAACAGACCAAGCCTGCTACTTGTCTCAGGGAGTATTTCTTTAGAGGAGAAAACCTGTGGAAAAACATGAATTTTGAAAAGCCTGTTGTGGTGTAAGGTCAATAGTCTGAACAGTATGCTTACATCCAAGCAGATAAATGGGCTTTCTACCGAAGAAGAAGAAAAAATTATGAAAATTCAGATAATAAGACAAAAGCAGAAATATTTCCCTGTGGTCAACTGTGTCTGTGATGTTTGATGTACTGACATTAGGCCAACATTTACATCTCTTCGTGGAAAACAGCCTCTTCTGTTATTCTGAATTTTTTTGAGATCCACTGCAATCCAGGAGTGGCTTTGAAAGAATATTATTAAAAAATGTAAACACCAGCTTTTTCTCCCCAGTAAAACTTAAGAGACAAACTGAGAATGTCAATAGAACTGGTAAGTATCTTTGCCACCCCAGCAGAATGCACGTACATTTTCCTTGATGTCGCGACTCTGCAGTGCTGTAATTCCATTGCATTCAGATGAAGAACTTGGCTGTCTGTCCTTGTTTTATGGGAGTGCTGCTGGTCTCAGCTGTGGGGTGACCGAGGGCAGCCCTGCTGCGGTGCAGGTGGCCGTGGCCGTGTTCTTTCCGTGCACACGGGTGTGCCTGTCCCTGGATCACACAGCCAACCCCAGCAGGGGCTGCCCCTGCAGCCTGGGCAGTGGCACTGGGAAAAGCAGCCCTCGACAGAGCCCCTGCAGCCTGGGCTCAGCAGCTGAGCAGGAGGAGTCCTGGGGCTGAACTCTGCTCATCCTGGGCTATCCCTACACATGGCACTCGAAAAGTGGCTTGGCCTAAACAGAGCTCTGGAACTGGGGCTTTTCCCTACAGAAAAAAGAGCCTGGGTAATTTTACTGTTCTTTCCTCTTACTTTCTGTCCTTCTATGATATACTTTTACCCTTTAGATCCTTGCTGCTGCTTAGCTGTTTGCAGGAACTACCATAGCATTTCTTGGAAGAGCATCTTGTGTGTTCAAATCCTACAAATCCTACAGATCAACAGACATTATATCAGTTCTTTTTTTCTTGCAGGACCTTAGTATGTTTTGCCGTGTAAAAAACAATGAAAAATCCCTTTCACAAAGGAAAAAAAATAGCAAATTTACAGAAAATATAAGGAGAAACCACTCAAGGCCTCTAGCCCAATATCCTGATGACAACAGGGCTAACTCTAGTTAGGTGAAGTTCCTTAAGGCCTTATCCAGGTGAGTTCTGAACACTCAATCATAGACGACAATCTGAGCTGAAAGGAAGGTTTACAGACCATCTAATTCCAACCCCCTGCCACAGGCAGGGACATTTTCCACTAGGGCAGGTTGCTCAAAGTTCCATCCAACATGGGCTTGAGCACTTCCAGAGATGGGGCTTCTCTGAACAGCATGGTCCCATGCTTCACTACCTCCATTGTAAAAGATATATCTTCTGTATATCCCATCTAAATGTATTCTTCTTCTGTATAAAACCACTGCCCCTTGTCCTGGAACTACAGGTCATGGTAAAAAATGTCTCTTCCTGTCTTTCTTATAAACCCTTTTTTTATATTGAAAGGTCCCAATATGATGTCACCAGAGTCTTCACTCCTCCAGGCAGAACCACCACAAGTCCCTCAGATTTTCTTCATGGCAGAAGTGTTCCAGACCGCTGACAATTTTTGTGGCCCTCCTCTGGACTCTTTGCAATAGGTCTATATTTTTTCTGTGCTGTACTCCAGAGCTGGACACAGCACTCCATGTGGAGTCTCTCTTGAGCCAAGTAGAGAGGCAGAATCACCCCCATGACCTGCTGGCCACATTGGTTTGGATACACACCAGGATACAGTTGGCTTTCTGTGCTGCAAGTGCTCATTTTCAACTCATGATCAGCTTTTCATCCACCAGTATTCCCAAGTCCTTCTCAGCCATGCCACTCACAGGTTCCTAATTGCTCTTTACTGTGATCTTTTCTGATGGGAGAGACTTCATTTCCCCAGTACCTCTCTTGAGTTTCAGAGGCTTCAGAGACGTGGGAAGAGGGAACTGAGTCAAAAAAAATTTTGGAGTACCTCTGCCTTCTCCATATCAATTGTCACCATTTCTCCTGTCATTTATTTGGAAAGTGGCATATGACATTTTGTTTAATCTTCCTTTTCTGATCAAGGTACTTATAAAAAATCTTCTTATTATTCTTTCTAAATTAAGTTCCAGCTGTGCCTTGGCTTTCCTGATCTCATTCCTTTGTGTTTAGAGCACAGTTTCGTCAGTTAGGAGCATGAAAAAACTCAGGGTATTCCTGTGTTCCCAAGTTGCTGAAGGAGATATCTTTTCTACACATTGTACCTCTCTTAGGAGGAGCCGAAAAGCTACCTCTACTTAGCCATTAGCAGTAGGAAGTCCTTAACTAAAGTAATGCATTACTGTGATGTGGACACTCCACACGTTTGTTTGCCCACAGTGTTTACACACAGGCTTCCACCAACTGTGCTCACCATAATCTCAGTAAGTACATGTCACTCAACAATCTCACTCCTTTGGTTTCGCACATCTTAATCCATCTTCGTAACTGTCCTTACACAAGCTATGATTTGGGAGATTTGGACACGGCATTGAGAGGAGCTTTTTCCTGACTAGGAGTCAGTGCAGCACTGGACCAGGTGTGAAATAGTGACTTCTTCATCAATATTTTCAGTACTTGGCTGGATAAAATCAGAGTGACCTGATGAGGATAGTCCCACCTAAAGCAGAATTTCTGAATAATGCACCACTGATTCGATGACACGGATATCCATGAACAACTGATGAATAATATTTGTGCTTACAGCTCTGGCTTCTCACGTCTTAATGTGCTTCACTTCCCCGCTTGACTGGGAGCCACTTCCATCACCAATCCCTTATATTCCTGTTATTTTCATTCACTGTTGGACGAGTCTTATCCAATAGTAGATTGAAGTTCAGACCATGTCATCTTTGCTTAGTTTCAGTCCTTGACATCTTGTTAATTGTAATGACAGAGAGTTATGATGAAATTCCAGGCAAGTATAACAGTTTTCTTGAAATACTGCAAAGATTGATTTTTTAAAAATCCAACCAATAATGACCCTACCATCTCCTCTCCTTCCCATTCTTTTTAGGCTGTCCAGGAGCACAGTAAAAAAAACCCACCAAACCCATGACATTAGTGATTGCTATAATTCCTTTTTCTAGGAAGCAGATATTCAGGCTATAGTGACCACAATCATCTGATAATGGCACAGTTTTCTGCAAGTACAGTAATTTCACGATTATAAGCCGCACCTTTTTCCTTGAAGAATCCAGCCTACCCCAGCAGTGCAGCTTATATTCAGGTGCAGCTTATCTATGGACAAATCCCGTGATCTACCTGGCTACCAGGAGGTGCAGCTTATAATCAGGTGCAGATTATAATTGTGAAATTACTGTAATAGTCCAGTTAAGAAATGAATTATGTGAGTCATGCATATAACTATATTCTTCACATGTTTGGTTTGCATTTTAACTTCTCTCGCAAGGACTACGAGCAAAAGGAATTTCTGGTTTTAAAGTCTTTCCTCTTCCTCTAAAACTCTCTTGCTGCTGGCCCTACTGCCCAGGGCCGAAGGCACAAGGCTGTTCCACATGATGGCAACCAGCACCTCAGGCACACTGGTCCCAGCTTTGTTGCCCACATCTTTCCAGTCAGAGCCACCATACTACTGTGTCCCTTTCCCTCCTCATGGCCCAAATTAAGGCCAAGTTTTGTTACTAGCAGCAAACCCAACAGAGGAACCCCATTTGGGGTCAGGTCACTGGAGCTACACCCTGTCCCTCTCCAGAGGATGGCAGCAGAGTTCAAGCAACCCTGAAGGACCTTTTTCCCTGCCCTGGCTTATAGAATTGCAGAATGATTTGAGTTGAAAGCTATCTTAAAGATCATCTAGTTCCAACCCCCAAAGTTCAGACTCTGCTGAGCTCCCTACTATTTTCAGGCTTGGCTTAAGCAAGTTTTCCAAGAGATCCAGACGTGACAGGATGAAGCAGTACTCATGAGTACAAAAAATCTGGATGGGAGTTCCAGGTGATATCAGGAGAAATTAAAGCAAGCAGCACTAGAGGAGCAGAACAACCTCTAGCCAAATGGCTGTACTAGTGGATTCCAGGGGTAGGGGGGTCCTAATTGGGTCCCATCTGGTATCCCCTGCTCTGCAGCTCCCCAGGCTATGCAAGGAGAGCTGATTTCCCACTTTTCTCATTTTAAAAAGTGGGATTTCAGGGGTTTGGAAAGGCTGACTGCCACACCACAGGACTGCCTGCTAAAAATAAAATGTATTTATTAAAAGAAGGTATGGAAACGCTGTTCCATGATTAGACCAGCATGAAACAGGGGCTGGGAAAATTTGTGAGATAAGGAACTTCCAGTGTTAAATAAAGGTAAATGTGCCTTGTACTAATTGTAGATTTTTTTCCTAAAAGTTATCACTTTTATGATAAGCTGTTTCCAGAGTAAAATGAAAATGCTATGTTTATAAATAAATATGTCTATATTAAAAAAATAAATCTGCAACAGCGTTGCAGCATCGGTGGATAGGGGAAGAGTGTTTGACATTATCTACTTTGCTTGTGCAAAGCATTTGAAGCTGTACAGCATGACACTCTTATCTCTAAACTGGAGAGACATGAATTTGGATGGACTGCACTGTGGATGAGGATCTGGCTGGATGGTCACACTCAAAGAGTTATGGTTAATGACACAATGTCCAAATAGAGACCAGTGATGATGCGTGCTCTTGAGGGGTTGGTATTGGGACTGGACTGTTTAACATCTTTGTGAGCAACATGGACAGTGGGATTGGGTGCACCCTCAGTCAGTTTGCTGATAACACCAAGGTCTGCAGGGCTGTCAAGGTGCTGGAGGGAAGGAATGCCATCCAGAGGGGTCTTGCCAGGCTGGAGCGGTGAGCCTATGTGAACCTCAAGAAGTTCAACAAGCCCAAGTGCAACATCAGCCTGTGAGTTGGGACAATCCCAAGCACAAATACAGGCTGGGCAAAAAATAGATGAGAGCAGCCATGCTGCAAAGGACTTGGGGTGTTGGCTGACAAGAAGCTCAATGCCAGTTGGCAGTGAGCATTCACAACCCAGTAAACCAAATGTGTCCTGGGCTGAATCAAAAGCAGCATGGCCAGCAGGGTGAGGAAGGAGATTCTGCCCCTCTATTCTGCTCTGGTGAAACCCCACCTGGAATGGAGTGTGTCCAGCTCTGGGACCCTCAACATAAGAAGAACATGGACCTGTTGGAGAGGGTTCAGAGGAGGCCATGAAAGTGATCAGAGAGTTGGAGCACCTCCACCATGAACATAAGCCAAGACAGTTGGAGCTGTTCAGCCTCAAGAAGAGGCAGCTTTGGGGAGACTTTTCACCACCTTCCAGTTCCTAAAGAGACTACAAGAAAGCTGAAGGGGACTTTTTAAAAGGACATGCAATGATGGCACAAGTTGTACTGGCTTTAAACTGAAAGAGCGCAGGTTTAGATTAGATATTAGGAAGAAATTCTTTGCTCTGAGATGGTGACACACTGGAACATGTTGCCCAGAGAAGATGTGGATGCCCTTTCCTTGGAAGTATTCAAGACAATGTTGGATGGGGCACTGAGCAACATGATTATGTGAAAGGTATTCCTGCCAATGGAGTAGAGGATCTTTAAAGGCACCTTCCAACCCAAACCATTCAGTGAGTCTATGTTTCTGTTAGTTACGTGCTTACTTAGCGAAGGTACCCTTGCCTTTGTCTTCTCGAATCATCTTGATCTCCTAAGGCAGCAGTTTTACTTCCCATATTCAACAATCAGCACTTTTCTCCAGGCAATAGTGATTTTCCAATGTCACTCAGACCTCCTGAAAGGTAACATTGGAGATGTTTGAAAGGCTGTGAATCCATCGGATGTGTCATGGGCATTTCCAAGAAAAGACATCCTGAGTACAGGATTCCCAGCTACAGTTCAGACCTGTGGTCTGCTCTGTACACTTGGTGGTCACTAACTCCATTAGTATCCCCTGTCCTTGATTCCTGAGTGAGCACAGGAAGAGGGGGAGCATAAAGTGACGAGTAGACCCCTGCTTTGCTGTCACTGGTCATCTCTTACACATGCTAGAGATTTTCCTCTGTGCTGACGAAAATACATCTGGTGTGATTTCCTGAGGGGAAGAGCCTGGGTTGTAGGCCATGTCTTGACTAATACTGATAGAGTTTTTTTTCCCAGCCTTTTCAAAGACATTTGACTGAGTTTTGCTGCCTTGTTCATCACTCTGTCAGATTTGTGAGGTCTAGTAGAGCACATGAACAACAGCTCATTCCATCTTGTGCTGCTGCTAAGGAACCTTAATCCACATTCTCCTTGGGCCCAGGTGTCACTGCACTGGGAACTGCTGCTTTATTCCCCTGCCTTGGTTTTGCACAGCCTGGTTTTTGATAGTGAGGGAGTCATGGAGGTGCTTCTGTGAGAAGCTGTGTAAGCTTCACCATGTCCTGCAGAGCCAAGCCCTGATGGCTCTGAGGCCAGCTGCTAGCCAGAGCTAGGCTATTAGAGATTATGGCAATGCCTCTGTGATAACAAGTTTGAGAAGAAACCAAAACTAAGGTGGGGGCACAGTTTTAATTCCAGATAGAGAAGAGAAGCAGGTGAGAACATGTGAGGGAGATTCCTTTGCAGGCCATGGTGAGACCATGGTGAAGCAGCTGTGCCCTGCAGCCTGTGTGCATCCACAGGGGATGCAGAGATCCACCCACAGCCCATGGGGATCCACGGGGGATGCAGAGATCTATCCACAGGCTGTGGGGATCCATGGGGAATGCAAAGATCCACCCACAGCCCATGGGAAAGGTGCCCACACTGGAGGGGGTGGATGCCTGGAGGAGGCTGTGATCCAGTGGGAGACCCAGTGGAGAGAGGGGACCCTGCTTCCAGGCTAGAGCAGCCTGTCCTTGGAGGACTGCACCCCGTGGAAAGAGAGACCCATGCTGCCGCAGTTTTGGAAGGACTGTTGCTCATGAGATTGGAATCATGCTGGAGAAGTTCACAGAGAATTTTCTCCTGTGGGAGGGACCTCATGGTCTCACAGGGAAACAACTTCTCTCCCTGCACAGGGGAAGAAAACCTTGGGTGAGGAACTAACCAAAACCCCCCACCACCCCTTTGTCTTCTTGCACTGTCAGTGGGACAGAGGGGCTGGGGGAGAAAGGGTATTTTTGAGGGCTTATTTTACTTCCCATTATCCTGCTCCGATGCTGTTAGTAATAAACTCGCTTTGTACTTCTAAGTGAGCCTGTTTTGTTCTCGAAGTGTTTCTTCTTGGTCCCTATCTCAGCTAATGAACTCTTTGTTAAATTTTTCTCTGCTCTGTGCAGCTGTAGCAGGGGAGGTTGAGTGAATGGCTTTCGTGAGTACCTGGTGTTTGGCCAGTGTCAAACCATGACATCCCCACATTTCACTGGGAGGGACATACCCCATAGCACCAGGTCTAGTTTGAGTGTACTTGCCTCTGGGGCACAGAGATCATAAACAGGCCAGGGGCCTGGGGGATCCATGATGAGTCTGTGCTGAGCTCTGGGGCTGATGGTATTTACCTGGGTGCACTGCACTCTGCTGATCCATGGGACTGTGTGAACAGGAATAAGACTTTTGGACCACACAAATGACAAAGGCAAGTTTGCTGAAATGAGGAGAATTCCTTATAGGATTAATCTGCTGCAGCTGTGCAATTTGACCATGTCACATTTATGCTCCTGATGACCTCTACAGATCTTTGAAATAAGGTCTGTCATTACTGCTTTGCAGTTTTTGAGATTTGATTTACTGGGATGAAGAATTTCATTTAAGTTTTATCATAGTATTGCTGTGTTTGATCCAAAGGTCAAATAAGGCACTACCAAGAAAACACAGCGGCATAAGTGGGAGGAATACTCTGACAAAGAGAACCAAGAAGAAATTAAAGGAAGCATCAATAACTGAATTGAAAGTGAGGCAGCTTTTTTAAAAAATCAGACAAGTTTTACCATTGGGATCAAGTATTCAGCCAATTCAAATTTATGAGAACAATTTGTTTGATTATGTAATTTGGGCAGTAAAAGGCTACATCGTTAGTATGATCAATGTCTTGAGATATAATCAAATATGTGATATTTAGGTACAGGCTGCAGGTGAGAGTTTGGCCAGGATCACAGAAATAACCAACATGCTCACCAAGACTTTATTTCTGATTGAGTCAAGCCTGAACTCACTGTGAAACTGGGAGGAGATATAAACTTTCAGGAGATATACAAGAAAAAGGCCTCAAAGTGACTGCATGAAACATTCTCTAGATACACAGAGACATCTCATCATGAAAGCACAATATTTATCTACACTATACAGTACATAAAACAGACCCACTGTTGCTTGCAAGAGTTTCTTTAATGGCACCAACACAAAATGGATTAGAGACAGTAGCAGAAGCCATGGGATCACAAGGGCATTTAAAAACAAATCACAAAGAATGTGACAAAAGCAGAGGCAAATATCTAGGTCTCAAATTTTTTGCAGGTGCTGCATCTTCCTCAGCTTTGCAGGATTGGCATTCTAATAAGAACGGCCAGCACGCAGGGGACGCAGGAAGGAAAGCTTGTCGTTGAAATTGATTGCCTTGTAATTTGGAAGGTTTTCACGTTCTCGAGCAAGGTATTGAATTCCACTTCCATCACTATTTTCACACAGCAGCCAGACACCTCTCTGGACTTTATGGGAAGACATGATGTCATTGTCATGTCCTGCAGCCAGGTTGGTGGCTTCTCTTACTACCCTGCTTTTCCCTTGATAGTTGGTATGCTCATAGAGAGTGATCTCGGGGTTGCTCAGATCTTCAGTGATCATCTGCAGAGAACTGACCTTGTTACTCATCCTTGATTTAAAAAGATTGTGTTCTCCCTCCTCAAGTACCAGAAATCGGCCTCCGTAGTTTGAATGCTCATAAAGCACCCAAGGCTGGCCAATTACTTTTGCTGAGGAGGCAAGATCATTCCAATCTGCATCTTTTAGATTGGCAATATCAGAGGTGAATTCTTTGGACATGCCCTGGAAGTCGGCATGGTCATAAAGGATGATTCTTCCCATCTCAGTAGGACTTCTGGAGTTGTGATGCCTTTCTCTAGGAGCTGGATGACAGCCTGCACAAAAGGAAGACAGAAAACAAGCAATGCTTGTAAGAAGCCTTTTGGACCATGAAAAAAAATGATGGCCACCTGGGCGGAAAAAGGGGAAAAGGAAAAATGAAACATTTTGAACAAGTAATAAACATAAAAGTAGCTGGAAAAGAGTGAGAGCATGACTTGTGTGTTGGTTTAAGTGCATACACAGAGTCAAGCTGTAAAACACTCTCATGCCTACTCCTCCTGATTGTGTGTCAGTGGCCCCCTCCACCCTCTCCCTTCTGGGTTGGTTTGTCCTGCAGCAGCCATCTCCTCATGCCCTGAAAGATGGGCTCAGTCTCTGCACACACAGACAGCAGAGCCTCACGTCTGTGCTGCAGCTCTCACCCCAACACTAAAGCCTCCTTCCCTTCCCTGCATTGCACAGCAGCTGCCCCAGAAACCCTCCCAGTTCTCCTGTGCAGTGTGTGCCTCTTACCTTGATGTCAGCTGCAGAGCTGGGGAGAGCTGAGGGCAATTCCTGCAGTGCAGGGCTGCTCTTTGTGAAGGGTGTCTCACCTGCCTGCATTTATACTTGCTCAGAAGTCTTGTGCAACACCCCAGTCAAAGGAACTGAAAATGTCCAATATTACCCCCAGGGATCAAAACTCTTTATCTATTGTCTTTTGCTTTCTATGCTTCTACAACCAGGCATTTTCCTCTTGTTCAAAAGTCTATTGGAGTATAAGTGACTTCATTCAATGAGCGAAGTCCAATTCTTGTTTGTCCTTCTCCTCCAGAAGAAAATGGAATTACATTAATAAAAATGTATGAAAGTATTTTTTGACATGTGCTGTAGAATTTTTCTCTTTAATACAGTTCACGTTTTTGCTTTTCTGTGAAGCGTATATAACATACGACCTTAGTTTTACGAAGTAGCTTTGTCATGAGATATCCAGGTGGCAGAGAGGGCATTTCTGTAGCTTTTTCTTTTTCAGTTGCCTTTTCTTCTTAGGATCACGGTGTCGTTAAAGTTGGAAAAGCCCTCCAAGATGGAAATTTTGACTGAATGCCACCACCCCGATTAAACCACATTGCAATTGTCACTTACACTTATGTTTTCAACACTTCCAATTATGGTGACTCTACTTCCCAGGGCAGCCTATTCCCAAGTTTAACCACTCTTGCTGTAAGGAAATGTTTCCTGTGATCCAGCCTGAACCTCTCCATGCTCAGCTGAAGGCCATTTCCCCTTGTCCCATCACTAATTCCCTAGGGAAGAGACAAACCCCTACATCACCACAAGCTCCTTTCATCTATTATCAAAAGAAAACTATCTGCCCTGAGCCTCCTTTTCTCTAGGATAAACACCTCCAGTTCCATCAGCTGCTCCGCATCACACCTGTGCTCCAGCTCCTGTGATTCTTCACCAGCCTTGTTCTGTGAAATCTCTCCAGCACCTCAATGTCTCTGTCTTGCTGTGAGGGACTCAAAATCAACACAGGATTCTGGTTGTGGCTTCACCAATGATGAGTATAAGGGGATGATCCCTGCCCTGGTCCTGCTGGCCACACCATTGCTGATACAGGCCAGGTGCCATTGGCCTTCTTGGCCACCTGGGCACAGCTGGGTCACATTCAGCCCACTGAAGGCGTGGATGCCCCTTGCCTGGAAGGATTCTATAGGGTTCCTTGCAGCCCAAACCATTCTCTGATTCCGTGCCATATGTGATCATGTATATATTTGTGATTAGTAATAGTTGGAGATGGTGCTATTGTGGGTGATAATCAAAACCACCAATGTTATTGTCTCAAAACCTGACAGACGTGTAGAGCCCAGAAGCAGGATGTAAATAGAGACCTTCTGGAATGGTGTAAAACCAGCTTCAAAGTCAGAATTTTAAGGCAGAAGCATGACAAAAGAAACATAGGTATTTGCAGACTTTCATTTTATACTCAATACTCTTTTATTCTACATAGTGCGTTTTACTTTCAGTTTTGAAATTAAATACTTGAATCTTGTTAGACACGGTGGTTTTTTTCACAAACATGTCAAGCAGCAATCTTATTATGCTAAACATGACTCTAAATATTTTTCCAATTCAGGCTGAATTAAATGCTTCAGATAATACTTCTGTTTAATATTTTTCCTATGTCAGTTTTTTCCATCACTGTCCATGGACCATGGATACTGTTTCTCCTTATTTCCCCATCCTCCTTTATTTTCTTCTCCAAATAGGTACAAATTATTTCCTACATCAAATTATTGCTTCTCCCAAGTATCACACTATCTCTCAGTGACTCCTACTGGAACTGTTTCACAGAAAACAGCATCTCATAAACTCTTCTGCTGGGAAGTGTCCCTAGGACTCAGCCCATTCTGTCTCTGGTCACTGTCTTTGAGGCACTTTGATGTGACTTGTTCTGTTCTAGGCTTCCTGGCCAACTTCCAAGCACCAGAAACATCATCTAATGAGTTACTGAATTGAATGAAACTAACAATAAATTGTAGAATCATCTCTAATTCTGCATTTAAATAACTGCCTTTGGTCACTTATCAGTAGGAACTTACTTTACAGGATCATGCTACTGGAGGTGATGCTTCCTCTCTGCTGGTTTTGAAATTAACTTACAAGCATTCTGGACAACATTACAAAGCCATCACTAGAACACTTCCCAGAGTCAACTCTGAGCCCTCCTTGCTTTATCAGTAGTTTGAAATATTTCTGGTTTATATTTTCACAAAATGTTTTATGTTGTCACTTTAAATTCTCATTAAAATCTACATTCACAAAAAATGAATTTTCAGCACAAAAGTAACAAGATGGAGTCTCTGTTTCTTTGATTGGTTTTAATTTCTGCTTGCATTTGTGTTGAAAGACACTATGATGTCCACTCAGAGGAAATTGCCTGCTGCAGCCCAACCACTATCACAAACAGAAGCTAGGGAAAAGTCAGAGACAGCTCTGAGACCTGGATCACTGAGTGGCCGTGTTGGGTCTAAGAGTGTCTTCCCCAAGCTTTGAGGACTGCGTGGCACAGAGCAGTGAGTGGTGCTTTGGCAGGGAGCATGGCTGGACTTGCATTAACACCTCAGCTACAACAGAGTGAGTGACATGAGACAGAGGCTGCTACAGGGCATGGGGTCTGCAAGACCCGAAGAGGCATGGATCCTGCACAAGCCCAAACCTCAATGGATTGTCTGCCTTGGTGTCTCTCCTCCTTCAGCCATCAGCTTAATAAGTGTCTCCCTCTGTCCCATTCAGACGCATCTTTCTCCACAGGCTTCCACCACTTGTGATTTTTAAAGTGTGAGAAGACAAGCTTGTAAGGGTATGTGGAGCATGACAGCCTTTCTTTCATTAACTTTATCAAATAAAGAACTTTTCAGTTCAAGAGAAGTTATAACAGTGTGATTTGCCGGCAAAGTTTGAGTTGGAGCAGTCAGCAGGAGGGGCATTGATACAGACAGGGATTTCAGACATGCAGGAGATTAGTGCTGGGATTCAAGGCACCCACGACTGCCAGAACACCAGTGAGAACAGTGTGTGGTGTG
>VRYO01002772.1:2758161-2837416 GCA_009812075.1 Sialia sialis | reverse complement strand
GGGCAGACTCAGCCCTCGGCCTTGTTGAACTTTGTGCTGTCAGCCTCAGCCCATGGATCCCTCTGCAGAGCCTTCTTACCCTCCAGCACACAGCACTCACACCCAAGCTGGTGCTGCCTAAAAACTGACTAAGGGGGCAGATCCAAGGATGGAGCACCTACATCTTCTCTAGACAACATTTTCCGGTGCCTCACCACCCTGACAGTGAAGAATTCCTTTCTAATGTCTAGCCTAAACCTATGCCTTTCAGCTTGAAAGGCCACAGTAAGAAGTCTCACTCTCTGCCTTTCTTCTAAGCCCCTTTATATTTTGAAACACTGCATTGAAGTCTCCCAGAAGCATTGTTTTCTCTAGGCTGAACAACTCCCAGTATCTCTGTCTTTCTTTGTAGGAAGCTCTCCAGCCCTCTGACCATTTTCATGGCCCACTCTAGACCTGCTGGGACACCTCTGTGTGTCTCTTGTTCAGGAAACTCCACAGTTACATGCAGTACTCCAGGTAGAGTCTCACACAGCATATTGGAAGGGAAGAATCATCTCTCTCATCCTGCAAGGTACACTTTCTGCAGCCCAGGATACAGTTGGCTTTCTAGGTGGCAAGCTTCAGGTCATGTCCAGTTTTTCATCCACCAGTGTTCTCAGCTCCTTTTCCACAGGGCTGCCCTCAGCCCATTCACTCCTCAGGCCACTCCACTGCTCCTGGTGATTGCTCTGGCCTCCAGTTGCAAGGTCCTGCACTCAGCCTTGCTGAAATTTATGGGGTTCACATCAGGCCACTTCTCAAGCTTCTCGAGGTTCTCCTTAACAGTCCCTTCCTTCCTTCCTTCAGATCTTCGGGGTCACCATTTGTTCACGGTTTCCATTGATCCTGATAAGGTTTATCATGTACTCACTGTGGCCTGATAGCACAGGCATTTGGGTGCCAGCAGCATGGCACTACTGCTCCAAGAGATGGTACTTCCTCAAAGGAGAAAAGATCTAGAAAGATTTCTTATATTTTATCAGAGCATTCACCTATTCAACCATTGACTTGCTTGGTTAAGCTGACTCAGCAAGGAGATAGGTTAACAATTAAGTAACCCAAACTGCTTCCTGCTTGTTATCTCTTTCCACATTTGTATTTGTAGGCACATGAAAGACAGGGAAGTGATTTGAGATAGCCAGCATAGCTTCAGCAAAGGAAAGTCCAGTCCAAATAACCTACTGGACTTGTACAATGGACTGACTACCTCAGTGGAAAAGGGAAGGGCTACAGATGCCTTCTACCTGGATTTCTGCAAGGCCTTTGACATGACCCCCCATGTCTAAACTGGAAACATAGTTTTGATGGGGAGACTGTTCATTGGACTGTGCTTTGGAACCATTATATGACAAAAACAAGTTTGCTCCAAGGACAGGAATTCCTTACAGGAACAACCAGTTGCACACATTTCACTGTCACATTTCTTTTCCTTATGACCTCTACAGATCTCTGAAGGAAAGTTTTTCATTACTACTTTTGTCATCAAAATGCTTTACATTTTTTGAGATTTGATGTGCAAGGATGGAGAATACCATTTAAGCTTTGCCATAGTATTGCTCTGAGTAATACAGAGTCAATAAGGCTCTGCCTAGAAAACACAGCAATGTAAGGGGGAGGAATACTCTGACAAAGAAAACCAAGAAAAAATTAAAGGAGGCATCAATAACTGAATTAAAAGTGGGGCAGTTCAGTTGTTGAGTAAAGGGAAGGTGTGTTTGAAGATACACATGGGTGAAAAAATAAGTTGCTTAAGCCCTGCTTCCAACAATGGCTTTTCCATTAAATGTTGGATACATTAAAAGATGCTGTAAATTCATGCAGTGGGAACTCCAGTACCAGGTGAAATGAGTAGGGAAGAAAGCCATTGTAAGAACTTGCTAGCTTGCCAACAGCAAGTTTGAGAATTCTGTACTTGGAAAAGAGTTTGAGTTTCCCCAAGTGAATGTTAAATCATCTAGCCAAAGAAAACATGTGCAGTAGAATATCCTGCCTCCTGGGTTCTCTCCACTCCTCTGGTGAGCTGCTTGGGCAATGGAGCTGCACTGCAGGTGATGAGTCACAATGGCTCATTTAAAAATCTGATCCAAATGAGCTGCACCAGAGCCCTGAAACACGGAAACAAAGGCACCATTAAGGAATAATATAAGTGGTTAATGTGTAGCATCACCTTTTCCTGGGCGTACAAGACCTGGCTTTAAGCCCAGATTTTATATTACGTGTTTACCCAAACACTCCTGAACCTGTTCTGAGGATGTTTCTGATCCAGACAAGAAATTTGAGTCTGTATGTTTATCACCTCTCTGTTGCACCCATAGTGTCTAAGTCTGTTGGACTGTTTCTCATCTAGACATCTCATTTTACAATACCACTTGTTACAAGCCTTCCTCATGTGGCATTCTCTTCAAATGTCTATTTGGACTGTGGATTAATAGTTCCTCTTTGTGAAAGTTTTTTGCTTTACAGGCAGTTTTTTTACTCTTTTTAATATTGTGTGGGTATTGCAGGGTTTGGGACCTCCAAATACAGTTTATTCATGGGTTAGCAGGCAGACTGAAGTGCCAATGCTTTAGTCCTTACTGGGCAAGAGTATTGCACATTATGCTCTTATAGGTATAAATATCACATGGGAAGTGCAGTAGGGAATGCCACAGTTGGTGAGGTATCCTTCTGAGAGGCCTCCTAAAATCTGCCATGAAAGTGAGGGGTGAGGGTGACCAGAGATCATGATTCCAAGGGTACTGCTATCTGAGCAGTGCAGAAATTGCCAGCTGGTCTGCACTGCACTACATCCCAAGGGCAGCTAGACCACTTCCTCAGAACCCCTAAAGTCAAGAAAATACCCTCTCTGGTGGCCAGGAGACTCAGAGCCAGACAGGAATGTCAACTGAATAAAATCAGAGTAACAGCAGTTTTGGGAGGTAATGTAATATTTTCTTTGCCCAAAAGAAACGAAAGGAAAACTCAGAGATATCTGCTTCAGAGACCTGTCTGTAAGGAACTTCTCCTTTATATATGCCAAGAAAATAAGAGAATACCTTCTTTCCTCTCTAAGAAATGGTGGTTTTCATAAAGGAAATATTGTTAAGTGGATTTCCTAGGAAATATAATTAGAGACTACAAAATAACCTCTCTCCTATTAACAATGCCTATGTAACATCAGTTAACATGCTGAGATTCTGAAAGGGATCTCTCAGACATGACCAAGGCACTTCAATAAGACTTCCAAAATAATTTCTTCCACAAACTGTTTTGGGCAGAAGGTGACATTTGCCAGTTGACTTGCCACCATAAAACACATGCTCTAGAGTAAGGAAAATTACAGATGTTCTTGGAATTGAATTTGGAAATCCTACTTTGGTGAACAGAGCAAGGAAACCCGAAACTGGCTGCAAAGCAGTAAGAAGTGCCCTAAAACACATGGATTCTGAGCTAAGGCCATTGCGTCTGCCCACCTGAACCAAGCAGAGGAGCACAAGTGGCTGACACATCAGCACAGCCTGCAGTGTTTATTCCGAAGTGGGACAAAGCCCAGCAGTTGATAGCACAGCATGTTCTGAACTTCATGTGTGGATTTTCAGCCATCTGCTGCAGAGGGCTGATCCTATCCTTCATCTTTCACCAACAAAGCTGTGTTCTTCCTCCTCAAGCACCTCAAGAGTAACTGGTCTGTATAGTCTGGGTGATCATAAGCCAGTGGAAATGGAAATAACTTTACGCTTTGTGTTCTAGCCACAAGCTTGTAGTTGTCCCAGTTGCCTGCCTGTGTGGACTGACAGACCAGGGCTTCTGCAAGAACACTGGGCAGGAAATAAAGGCTAAGTAGAGTCTAGCTCCCACTCCCCACCAATAAACAAGAAGGAAGAACTGGTGGCAATGGATGAGGAGAAGGCTGGGGTGCTCAGTGTGTTGCTTGCCTCAGTTCACTGGAAGTAGGGTTTCCCATGTCTCTGGAGTCGCTGAAGCTGCAGATAGTGACTGGGGGAGCACTGTAAGTGAAGAGCAGGTTTGAGACCACTTGATGAAGTTGAACAGACACAAGTCTATGGGACTGGATAGCATGCATCCCAGGGTCTTGAAGGAACTGGCTGGTGCTATTGCCAAGCCACCCTCCATCATATTTGAGAAGTAGTGGCCTTCAAGTGAAATCCTTGGTGAATAGAAGAAAGGAAACATCACTCTAATTTTTAGAAAAGGGAGAAAGGAAGATCTGGGGAACTACAGACCAGTGAGCCTCACCTCTGTGCCTGTGAAGATCATGGAGCACATCCTCATGGAAGCAACTCTAAGGCACACACAAGACAAGATGATCCAAGACAGCCAGCATGGCTCTACTAAGGGCAGATTATGCCTGACCCATCTGGTGGCTCTCTGTGATGGAGAGATTGCAGCCAACCAAGGGGGAAAGGGGAACAACAAAGAGACAACCAATGTCACTCACATACCTTGACTTTCTTAAGAACTTTGACACAGTCCCATGTGGCATCCTCATCTCCAAACTGAGATACATGGGTTTGATGGGTGGACTATTGGGAAATAACCACACAGCCAGAGAGCTGTAGTTAGTGGCTCTGTGTCCAGAAAAAGACCAGTGATAACTGGTGTCCATCAGGGCTCTGTTCTGGAAAGGGAACAGTTCTTTTTAAGATCTTTTCAATGACACTTTCAGCAAGTTTGCAGATGGCACAAAGCTGAGGAGTGCAGCTGACACAACAAAAGGATGGGATTCCATCCAGAGGGACCTAGACAACTTGAGAAGTGATCCCGTACTTACCTCATGAAGCTCAACAAGGTGAATGAAGTGCAGCAAGGTGCTGCACCTAGGTCAGGGCAATCCCAGAATGAGCACAGACTGGGAGATGGTCATGGGGTGGGAGTACCTCTCCTATGAACACAGGCTGAGAAACCTGGGGTAGCTTATCTTAGAGAAGAGAAGGCTCCCGGAAGACCTCATTGCAGCCTTCCAGCTCTTGAAGGGGGTTTATAGGAAAGAGCAGGAGCAGCTTTTTAAGTGGGCAACTAGTAATAGGATGAGGATGGAATGATTTTGAATTAAAAGAGCAGAGACTTCGATTAGATGCTATGAAAAAGTTCTTTACTGTGAAGAGGATGAGGCACTGAAACAGGTTGTTGAGAGAGGTTGTGGATTTCCTGTCCCTGGAAGTATTCAAGGCCAGGTTGGATGGGACTTTGAGCAACCTAATAGAAGATGTCCCTGCCTATGGCATGAGGGTTGGAATGAGGCACCTCCCAACCTCAGACTTCATAGGATTCTAGGATTCTATGATCAATGCCTTGGGATACAATAACTCATGGGGTAGTTAAATACAGGCTACAGGTGAGAGTTGGCCTAGCACCATAACAATAATCAAAATGCTTACGAAGCTCTTCAGTCTGGTTGCAATGTTTCTGACCAGTGAAACAGGAAGGAGATAAAATTCTGCAAGAGAGATCCATGAACAGTGTTTGCAAGTGACTGCACAAAATATTCTCTGGATACACAGAGACACCTTTCCATGAGAGCAAAATGTTTACCTATCCTAAAGAGTGCATAAAATAAACCCACTGCTGATTGCAAAAGAATCTTTATTGGCACCAACACAAAATGGATTACAGACAATGGCTGAGTGAGGCAGGAGAGTTCTCATATTTGGTGGCCCTGTGACACTGGGGGAAAAGGCAACACAAGCAGAGGCACAGATCTAGGTCTCAAATTTCTTGCCGGGGCTGCATCTTTCCCCAGTGCTGCAGGATTTGCAATCTAACAGCCACAGCCAATGCCAGGGCGCAGGGGACGCAGGAAGGAAAGCTTGTCATTGAACTTGATTGCCTTGTAATTTGGAAGGTGTTCGTGCTCTCGGGCAATGTATTGAAATCCACTTCCATCGCTGTTTTCACACAGCAGCCAGACACCTTTCTGGACTTTGTGAGAAGATGTGCTGTTGTTGTCATGTCCCCTAGCCAGATTGGTTGCTTCTCTTATTACTCTGCTCTTCCCTTGATAATCAGCATGTTCATAGAGAGTGATCTGGGGGTGGTGCAGATCTTCAGTGATCACCTGCAGAGAACTGATCCTGTCATTCATCTTCTTACCAACAAAGTCATGATCTCCCTCCTCAAATACCAGTAACTGTCCTTTATAGTCTGCATGCTGATAAGCCACCCAAGGCTGGCCAATTACTCTCACTGAGGAGATACAATCATTCCAATCTGCATCTTTTAGGTTGGCAATGTTGGTGTGGAATTCTTTGGACATACCCTGGAAGTTGGCATGCTCAAAAACAATGATTTTTCCCATCTCAGCAGGGCTTCTGGGGTTTGGATTTTCTGCTGTAGGAGTTGGGTGGCAGCCTACAGAAATGAAAACAGAAAACAAGCAATGCTTGTAAGAGGCCTTTACACGCCAGACATGAAATGCTGGAAACCAGTGCGGACAAAAGGTAAAAAGGACATGTAAAACAATTTTAGCAGAAGATAAAAATAGCAGCAGCTGTGAAAGAGTGAGGACATGACATGGAAATTTCAATTTGGAGAAAAAGATTAAAATAAGATTTGTACACCACAACAGTCCTAAATTTCATTTAGTATGTATACAGGTGAGCATGGGATACCTGAGCATTTTGTTTAATATCTTATGGATATATCCTAAATACTAACAAAATGAAATACACAACTAGTGATAAATCTTTATATTGATAATGAATGCTGTGGTTGAGAAATATTTCATAAACTGGCACTCATTGTTTGGAATATGTTTCACGAGCCACATAGAATGTAATATAAAAGTAGTGAGACATGCAATTAATTTCTAAAATTAAGTGAATTTTTAACTTAAAATAGGGAGAAAAACCTATTTTTAAGGCCAGAAATGAATTTTAAATTCACAGAAACACCTTATTTCTCTTTTTGTATGAAATTTTGCTGAAATCAAGAGATTCCTTCTCTTGACATACACTGAGAAGCAATCATGCTCTATCAGGCTAAATTTCAGGTTTTAAGTGTATTTTCCTAACACTACTACCAATATACATACCTAATTAACCACAATCATCTGAGTTCAGTTTAAAAGCCACAGTGTTTATTAGTAACAGCTGCAGGGATAGCAATGGGTGATCAGTTATGATAACAGCTCCCTTTCTAAAGCATATAACATTTACTGCAGAGAAGATTTACATTTCAGGGCAAATAAATGGGACCAGAAAAGCCATTCTGCTAGCTGATTCTGAGAAGGGATGGGAAAAGACAGATATGCCCCATAAGATTAAAAGCCATTCTGCAAGACATGTGCATCATAATTTAAAAGCCTGAATAACTTAAACTTCACTTTTTTTAGAGAAGAACATTTATGTGATTAAAAACTTGTATTTTTTCACAGTTATAGAAGCATATACGGAAGCTGAGGGGACCTCTGATTCTATAATTAAGCACTACAATAATTACTTTCTACCTGTTGAAAAAGTATTCATGATGACCCATTTAATTTTGCAGATACAAGATAAAGATCCCTTGATCAAGATAAATTCGTAGAATATTTTCACTTTCACCACTGTGAATTGTGTGTCAGTGGCCCCCTCCACCCTCTCCTTTCTGGGTTGGTTTGTCCTGCAGCAGCATCTCCTCATGCCCTGAAAGATGGGCTCAGTCTCTGCACACACAGACAGCAGAGCCTCACGTCTGTGCTGCAGCTCTCACCCCAACACTAAAGCCTCCTTCCCTTCCCTGCATTGCACAGCAGCTGCCCCAGAAACCCTCCCAGTTCTCCTGTGCAGTGTGTGCCTCTTACCTTGATGTCAGCTGCAGAGCTGGGGAGAGCTGAGGGCAATTCCTGCAGTGCAGCGCTGCTGTTTGTGAAGGGTGTCTCACCTGCCTGCATTTATACTTGCTCAGAAGTCTTGTGCAACACCCCAGTCAATAGAACTGAGAAATGGTCAACAAGTGAACAAAAATCATTAACTAATTTATTTAAATTTTGATCTTTCTACGATCAGACATCTCATTGCTCTGGTTCAAAAGTCCATCATAAGCCCTTGATAAAACCTTAGAACTTTGGTTCTTGTTTGTCCTTCTCTACCAGTAGCAGATGAATTACAGTAATAAAAATGTATCAAAGTACTTTGTGACACGCAGGCTGTAGAATTTTTCTGCGTATTGCACTATACAATTTATTTACCTTTAAAGCAAATCTAATAAAGGGTTTTTTCTGGGAGATGTCCACTTGACAGTGGTGGCATTTAGGTAGGGTTTTATTGAATTCTCTTCCTACTTCTCACCTATGTAGCCATTTGAGAATCTACAGGAAGGCAGAGCTGCTAAAGCAGGGCCAGCACGCGCTCGCAGAGCTGTGGTAGCTTGCTTTTTTTTTTCTTCTTGCAAGTTCACTCTATAATGTATTTTCAGACAGGTTCCTTGGCTAGCATGCCAGAAAGCTGTTCTGCAGCAGGAGAAAGCAATAGAATCTTCATTAGTTCACTTGAGGCACTCTGCTCTGTCAGGTAGGAAGTAACTGGAGAAGATGGAGAGCGGGGAAGAGAGTTCATCCCTGCAAAACAAGCAGCCTGAACCCCAGATCCAGCCAAAACCTAATGCTGTGTCTCTTTCACTGGTGCTTGGCTGAGCCCAGGGTGTGCCAGATCACAAAATGAAGCCAGCATAAAAATACTTGAGGCTTTGGGGTTTTTTCCCATGTGGTCCATTGTCTTGCTGCTCTGCAGAGGCTGGAAGCAGAGCAATTTAAATTTGTAAATTGAAATTTTGGGGTTTTGAAGAGAAATACACTCTCACTTTATAGCAACAGCTAGATGAGAAGTCCTTTTTCAGAGCAGGCAAATCACACCTTTAGGACATGTTTTTGTGTGCTGCAGTGACCTCAGCCTCCAGTTCAGTGCTGCTGGAAAGGGGAAAACCCCATTTCACTCCTGAGCCATTGTGTCCACTGTCTGGTAAAGGGAAGGGAGGAAGAATGAGCACACCAATGTGAGGAGTGCTTGAAAGAAGGACTTAAACAGCCCAGAGTAGGATGGATTTACACCTTCATTGAACAACGTTCATTCTTGTTAGCTTGCTAATATATGTTTTAGTCATTATTTAACTGTGTTTCTGAAAAAAAAATAACACGTAATGACATAATTAATCATGAATTAAACATTCCCATCTTTCTCAGCATCTGCAGACTCAGAAAACACCTTTGACCAAATGTACAAGCCATGAAGGCCTCACAAACATCAAGTCTGAGTGTATCTCAGCTATGGTACAGGGTGATGCAGCCAACAGCAATCTCCTAAGTTCATCCATGTTCTCCCTGCAGAGCACTTCAGCCAGCAGTGGGGCTTTTCATGGCTTTGAGGAAAATCAAAAGGTGATGTATGATGGGATGATATATGATGGAATCACTTACCATGTTCTTCGTGTTACTACAAAAACATGGTAAAGGATCTCTGTACAAATACTCCCAGAAAGAAATGAGCTTACAGAAAGAAATTAGTTCCTGGTTCTCATTGACCATCTGTCCTCGCGTTATTGGATTGAAAAATAAATGGATTTTAATGTCATTCATCTCACCTATATGGTGCTTTATGCACAAGGAAGTCACTGAACAAAGCAGAACACCACAGGGTGAGGTTGAGGGGTGGATACTGGAAATATTTATGGAGTTTTCTTTGCGGGTTGGGTTTGTTTGCTTTTATTCCATGGATCACAGAATTGTTTGGGTTGAAAGGGACCTTAAAGATCATTCCAACCCCCCTGGCATGGGCAGGGATACATTCCACTACACCAGCACTCAAAGTCCCACCCAACCTGGCCTTGAACTATTCCAGGGATAGGGAATTCCCAACTCCTCTGGGCAATCTGTTCCTGTGCCATACTACCCTCACAGTAAAGAATTGTTCCTAATATCTCAACTAAACCTGCCCTCTTTCAGCTTGAAGTCATTCCCCTTTCTCCTCCCACTGTGTGCCTGTGTGGAAAAGTCACTCTCCAACTCTCTTTTAGGCCTTTTTAGCCCCTTTGGGTACCAGAAGGCAACAATAAACTCACCCCAAAGCTTTCTCCAGGCTGAACAGCCACAACTCTCTCAACCTCTCCTCACACGAGAGGTACTCCAGCCCTCGGATCATCCATATGTCTCTCCTCTGAATTCATTCCAACTGGTCCTGAGACTACTGCTGAGGTCCCCAGAACGGGACACAATACTTTGGGTGGAGCAAATTTATGGGAAATTATGTTTCCCAAAATTCCTCTTTTCCTCCTCCTGCAGAAACAACAGTATCTCAAAATCTGAAAGTGTGTGATAAAAGTGAAAAGGTAAGAAAAGGAGGATAAACCCCTCTTCATCAATTGTCCTCAGCAGTCAAAAAGCAACAGAAGGAGCAAGATGAACAATGACACAGATTCTTTGAAAATGTGCACTTAGGCAAAAAGCAGTCCATCAAGGGAAGAATAAAGACTGAAATATTTTCATCTTTTTCATAAAACTGGTTTTCTGGGGAGTTTTTTTTTCATTCTTTAGAGACTATTTACTCCTAGATTGCAGAGTGATAAAACAATTTCACTTAAAGCTGTGGATGTCACATATGCACCCACTTCACAGAGCTGGAAAAGGTAAAATGGTAGAAAAATCTAATTAATAACAAACTCCTTCACCCATCAGATCCTGTTGTGCTCCTATCCTGCTCTTTCACTGCAGATACCTTAGTTTGCATCTCAGCACTCACCTGTTTTTACTCCTTACTTTAAAACAAGAGGATTAAAAAACCCAATAAAATCACACATTAAGAATACACCCTGCCCCCCTCCCAAGTTTTCTTTTTTTTTTTTGTCTGGTAGTTTTGGAGTCAAGGCAGCAGTTCCTTTATTTTGGAGAGGGTTTTGTGGTTGGACAGGGTGGTCTTTTGGGTTTTACTCACTTAGCAGTTGCCAAAGCTAATAATGTCATTCTTCATCACAAAAATAAAGTTTCTTTCCCACTTTCCACTCTCCAACTTCTGTTTCTCAAGCAAAACAGTCCCCAGAAATGCAACATAGGAACATGCCACTGGACCACAGAATCCAAAACTTTGAACAGCCTGTATGCTAATAAATGCATTCACTGCCAAACTCTTCAGGGGAAAAAAAAAAAAAAAAAGCCCTTTTTTGTATCTCACACAAAGTCCTTTTTTTTTTTTTGCTTTCCTCTGTTTGCTGCACTTCCCAATTTCTACTTTTTAGAACAGCAAACTGAACACCGCTTTTTCAGCAAAAAGAGAGATGACAGAATCCTATTGGATGAGTGCTGCATGTTCAGTCACAACACTGGGAGTAAGCTGCAAAGAAATTGTGCTGGAAAGAGAGGCACAGTAAATACAGACTGACAAAAGCCTTGTGAGTCCCACTTGGCAACACACAGATATCAGTAAGCAAAGTGAAGATCTTTATCTATTATGTTCTTTCCCAAGTCTCCTCTTCCCAGATGAAGGAAAAGGCAACAGGTTGTGAATAACTGCTAGTTCAGTAATGTCAGTAATGTTCAACTATGTCAGTAATCCAGCTGTGTTGGGTTTGGGCTTTTTAAATAAATGTACAAATGGTTTTCCATGGAATAGTTACTAAGATAGACTCCACAAACACAAAGACCCATGCTCAGCAGTGGGGAGAAGCCAGGGGAAGGCATCACAAACCCTATAAAGGTCTTAGCTTCCCAGCACCACGTTTTGCATCTACAGCTGCACCTTTAGAAAATTCGTACTTCATTTTGCTCGTGTTTAGTTGGCAAGCTGTGCTCCTAAACCCTTTAGCGTTCCCATCCAAGCACGTGTGACAGACACAGACCTGCTCTCAACTCAACACTAGGTGTCACTTCTGCTTCAGAAAAGCGACCGAGCAATGGAAACACCTCAGAAAAAATCCAACTCACCTAGCATCAGATTTTTCAGGGGATCTCTGCACCTACAACTCTTGCTAAAGTTGTGGACAGGTACAGAGGTTTAAAATTCTACATTTCCCAAATTATGCATCTAGAAAACATCAGAAAACATTATACAGTGCTTTACTATATTCAACATAGCTGTGACAGAAGAGTTTCTCTTCTCCCTTGTGGGTGCAAAGAAACACTTTCCTACATAAGCAAGGGACCAAGACACAGAGAAGCTGCCAGAGTCTGCTCTGGCAAAGAGACCTCTCTGGTGAGCCTGTCTCTGGTGCCACTTTGCTGCTGCAGCTGGGAGAGCCGCTGTGCTACTTTCAGTCCTTCCTTGCCTGTCAAAAGGCTTGCGAGCAGCAGGGGCCAACTCGAAGGAGAAAAAGTGGCAGAGTGTGTGTGGTCAGGGCTCTGAGGCAGGCTAGGCCATGAAGAAAGTACTAGTAAAAACAGAAAAGATGCAAAAGTGGGGTACAGAGGTAGGGGAAAGGGCTCCCCCTGGGGACACATGTACTGTAGTAGGACTGTTTTATTTGCTTTGTCTTACAGAAACTGAAGTAGGAGACCAGAAAGAAAGAGACAGCAGCTTTAAAAACAGAAAAACATACTTTAGGAATTTAAATACAGTTCTTGTGTGCATCCACAAGACATCGTAAAGACCCAAGGCACCATATGGTTTACAAATCAACAAGTCACAGGCAGAGAAAAAATTCACCAAAGAGTCTAAAACAAACACACTGATGCAACTTCTGAGTCAGACAATATTTCAAACAGCAAATTCCTAGAGAACATGAGACTAGCCACTGTCTGCCTGCCTGATGCTCTTTCCATGAAGTCTCACATCAGGTCACCACCCCTAGAGGACTGGTCTGAACACCTTCCAGACAAGAAAGGCCTCAGCACACACAGGCACAACAGGGACCCAAACCTGGGAACCAAAACTTAAACTCAAGGGGTTGCAACTCAAGAAAACTCAGAATCATAATGAGGCTCAGCTCAAGGAGAGGATACTGCAGTGGTGAAGCAGAATAAACAATGACAGCACAATGTCAACTTCCTTGACAAGGATGGAAGCTAATGAGGAGCACTGTGGCTAGAAGTATAAGGACCTGAAAGCACATTTCCATTTTCTGGCTGGGTAGTAAAGCCATCACCAAGAGATTCTATGACTTCTTGGAGTCTTAAGTAGCAAATAAATAAGACACTGAAGGAAGAAATACAGCAGAAATATATCAAGAAACATGGGTGGAAAAACACGTACTGAACTATCCTCTTTGACCACTCACTTATGACTCTATGAAAGGTTAGTTTGCACCCTGTAAGCCCAAGAATTTGGTAAAGGTCACACTGGGATCTCTTACAAATTTTCAGTGAGTATAGGCCCTGCCACTGTTCTGTGCATTGGGAGAAGTGAAAAGTTTGGAGAGCGTGATCATTTATAATGCCTTCAATTCACCCATCTACCATTAGGGTTAGGCCTGTTGTGAGCATGGAGTTGGATTTGGGACGTGCAAATATTCCTCATTGCCTTTATGAGAATCTAAAATGCTTGGTATCTGCTACCCACCCCTGCTGGGCAACTGGGATCAATAACAGAAAACATGGGTGTGGCTGGAAAGGCAAACTAGGATCATGATGCATACAGAGCACTAGCATAGGCTAGGTTTGGACACCAGAGACAGGGCTGCAGAGCACAGACAAAAACTGTGCACTGGGACCAGAATGCAAATCCAGTCAGCCAGCTGGTGCTCATTGCATCAACACCCCATCAAAGGCAGCCCTTAACAGGACCTGGACACAGGACAGTCACACAGGACCTGGACAGAGGCAGCTCAGTCTGCACACAGCCCTGGGAGACTAAACAGAGACTAGCACTTAGGTGAAAATTCAGTCTCAGTAAAAGGCATACCAGAGATGCTGTGAGATGATTTAACAGGAACAGGGAAAAAAGTGAGAACAATTTCCAGGGAAAGTGAACAAATGGTTAACAGCCAACCTACCTGCAGGGAGAGGGGGAAATGTGGGATAGGGGAGGACACCAAGACGTCCTTCAAGACATTAAGTCAAGACGTTAAGCAACATTGCAAGGGAAATTGAGGCAACTAGGAAACCTAGGAGAGGAGAAGAACTAACAAAATCTGAGCATGAGAAAAAGGGAAGGCCAAGCAATGGTAATGGGAACATGAACAAAGAGGAATGTGGTGCACCAAAGAGGCAAAGGAAATCAGTGGTGAGAGCAACAGCAGAGAACTGGGCAAGGGAAAACTAGACAGCAAGTGGGGCACAGCATAGGCATTACTGTTTTCTTTCACCAAGCAAAGAATCTGACAGAGGACTGAGATAAGTAAACACCAAAGACATCTCTGACGAGTGGTGTGAGTGAGCAGGACACACAAGCAGCATTTCCCTTCCTTTCAGACAGCAAAAGCAGCAAGTTGTTTTGCATGTATTACAGCAGTCTCAAAACAGTGCATGTAGGTCTCACTGCCACAGGGCTGGATGGGAGATATAAGGGAAAATAAAGCTCAGAAAATATACAGCAAATACTATTCTCTGCACATGCTGCTCCAGCAGTGAGAGAAAAACAAGCCTGTGGGGTTGAGGAATGAAGAAACAGGTGCCTGATAGAACAAGAAGGGGCAGTGCTTCCTGCTTAAGCCCCCAGCCTTGACTACTGCAGCATTCAGATTCCATAAACGGGTGATTAAATGTAACATGACTTCCCTCACTGCAGAGGGCCAGAAGATGAAAAAAAGGTGCATCACTGACCTCTAAACCTGAACAAGAAAAAATTGAGCTTTTGGCACACGGAGGTTCTTCTGCTGGCTCACTGAAATAAAGCCTCAGGCTACGGCAAAATGAAGTCCTTAAAGCTGCATGCTATCAATAAAGCAAAACCTGGGTCAAAAAGGATGACAGAAACAGAGTGTCTAACCTATCTTTTGAAAAGCAGTGGGCTTATACCTTTATTATACAAAATACTTTACAATTAAAAAACATTTTCCCCAGTAGAATCATATACAGATATTTATAATTAACAAGATTCAGTCACACACAAGATGGGGACTTTTGCACAAAGGAAAACAATGACAGATGAGCAAGAAAAAATTAAGACTTGACCCCTTTCCCCACCATACTCTGGGAGAGGTTACATTTTAGATTTCTCTCAAGCATGAACTCTGGGATGTCCCTTTACCATGACAGAGTAAGGGCTTCCACCCATGTCCCCAGCATCAGTACAATACTCTTGTCTTAAAAGGTTCATGAAGAGACACTGAGAAAGAAGTGTCTAGCTGTACCATGAAGTTACAAGTGGCCAGAAAGGGGGACTACTGCCCCAGTTTTCCCTAGCAACCCACATATACACACATGCAAGTACATACATGGGGAAACATGCTTAAATCCCACCACTTTTCACCCTTTTGGGTGAAACAGCAATCCCCCTCCTCTAAAGCAACCTGAACTTGAGAGACAACCTTGCTGGCAGTCTGCAGAATGGCTCTCATAGCCAAGGTCTCACAGTCAAGCTGGGCACTACTGCAAATGCAGTCTGGCAAGAGGGCAGGATGCTGCTGTCTTCCCCACTTGAATCATCTGTGAATTAGCAGTGTCAGTCAACATGGATGTGATAAGGTGAACCATTCAGAAATGCTCAGGCCACAACAGATGGTTGGGGAAGTTGCACACTTCACCAGGGGGTACTTAAAAATAAACAGTTGCCAATGATCTGCCCTACCAGGGCAAAGATGTGTGTGAACCATTGTGAATTTTCTCCCTAAGAAAGGTCATTCATTGCTGGGCTAGGCAACCACTGCACTCGCAGGGGAGCCTGTCCCAGAGTCACTGCTGGAGGCCAAATGCCTTCAGCAGTGTGGGCAGGTCACGGGCATCAGCAGCCCCATACAGGTCACTCTGCCCCAACATGGAGAGGGCCATGCGCAGGGTGCTCCAGATGTTGTCAGACATAGCTCCTTGCTGCCCCCGCGGACCTCGGCTCTTCTGCTGCATGTGCAAAGCCTCCAGGAAGTGCTCCACAGCCTCACTGTCAATGGGAGAACGTACATATACTTGTGGATAAAATGGTACATCTCACACTCCCTTCCCCATTTGCTTCTAAAGTATCTCCCCTCCAAAAGTTTCCTCCCCTTCACCAGATCCTACCCTGCCCCAGAACCAGAGGTCCTCCTCTTCCCTATAGAAGAATCAGGAGTCCAGATGGCCACTCCTCCACCTGCATGACACTAGGACCTCCGGGCAGAGTCCACACACTCGCTCTGCTCCCCTACGCCAAGAGAAGGCTGCAGGCAGTGTGGCCCTGCCCTCATAACCTGTGCCAGTCTGTCTCCCACAAACACACACAAACTGGCGGGTCACAGCAGAGCTGCCCATCCTGCACTCACTGGTGGGCGCCTAAGTTGATGCAGCTGATGCCCAGGTTGTAGCGAGAGCGGATATATCCCGGCTGGAGCTCCAGTGCCCGACGATATGCGGCCACAGCTTCTTCACTCCGATTCCCATTGGCCAGGGTGGCACCCAGCTTGTTCCACAGAAGGTGGTCCTGGAGAAATGGGCACAGAGAAAGGGCTGAGACAAACTGGATCTCTTCAAGCTCCAAGCCAACCCCTCTTTCCCCATATGTCTGTCTTATTCCTCCATTCCAAATATGTACCTCTTGTACATGCAGCACCTCCACCCAAAACTTCACCCATAAACCTCCAAGTGCCTCCAGCACACCCCAGTCTGCTCCTTTCTTACATTGGGGCGCACACTGAGTGCAGCACTGAAGCAATCCACAGCCTTCTCGTACTCGCCACTGAGGTTGAAAAGAACACCCAGGCCACACTGGACATCAGGATCCACAGTTGAGGGGTTGCTGCGCACAGCTGCTAAGAACAGCTCTTTCACCTCCATGAACAGTGAGCTGGAAAAGCACAGAACAGGATATTGGTGTACTGTGGAGAGAGCTGGACTCAAGCTGCTCACTCTGCTCCTGCCTGGACTAGTCTGAGCCCTCCAAGAATTCTTTCAGCTGAAGGCTGGAATTTGTAACCATAACTCACTCAGAGAGCAGAGAACTCAGGACACGCTTGGAAGGCCCCAGGTTGGACCCCGAGACACTCTCCTCTGGTTCCTTGTTCAGCAGGTGGGCATAGTCCGGTTTATGACGCAGCCAGTCCCGCAGCGTCTCACACGCCTGCTTCTGCAGGGACTCATTGGTGAAACTGACTGCTAAAGCCATAAGTGCTGTGAGGTTCCCAGGCTGCAGCTCCAGGCACCTACAGGGCAAAGAAAAAGAAGTGAATGCAGGAATAAATCAGTGTAGGAGACACCCAGACACAATCAAGACAGAGCCTGTGACAGCCACATGGTTCTTGTGGCACTACACACCCAACAAGCAGCCACGCACAGCAGCTCTGCTGCAACACTCACTGTCTGAGGGCACTGATGGCCAAAAGCTCCTGCTCATTCTCTGCTTGGGTGGTCCCCAGATATTGCCAGGCCTGAGGAAGACATAGATGTACAGTCAGACTTACAGAGGAAAAAATCAGCCAATAAGCCACAAACACAGAGATTAAATCCAGCATATTATCCTGCACAGTTTTAGAATGCGATCAAATAGACCTAAGTATACACATTAGCCACAGGTGTAAGTTCTTCTCAAAAGATAGACAGATGTCACGGCACATAGGTCCTCAAAGACAATAAAACTGGCATTGTTATAGTGAACAGAAGTGAATGTCTACCTGGAAATCTATCATAAAGCAACTGTTGGTAGTTTTACACTTTTAGATCAGAGAATCTCCACTTTTAACTTCTAACTGTGGTCAAACTGCAGAGGAAGAAGGAAAATGCAGATCTCCTATTTCCCAAGAACAAAATGGCATAGCAGCAGTGCTAATAATGAGACCCCCGAGGCAGGCAGTTGTATGTACTTGTGCAGTGGTCCACTAGCAAGTAGCAACCTTGGAGAGTTGACTTTCAGACCTGAAAGTAGAAGCACTGTTAATTTTACTGAATTTCCAATCATCATGACACCAGTACATGAAAATGACTTCCACCTCCAAGCAGCTGATATAAGGAATATTTAACTAGGCACTAATTCCAAAGTATCTGTTCACTTTATGTTGATAGCCACACCCCTGGCTCCAAAATAGGCTAGATAGTTGGTGAGATTGTCAGCATGATGTACCTGCTTTTTGAATGTAAGTCACAAAATTAGGTACTCACTACCTCAAGAATTGTTTCATTAGCAAAGACACAGAAACCCTGCAGAAGGCAATCTACTCCCTTGAATCTCTCATGCCTCACCATACAAAGCTAGCTAGAATTCAAGCAGAGTTGACCAGCAATAACTGCAGTGTTCTGCCAGCAGAAGAGCTGCTGAGATTCAAGGTAAACTTGTGACTTGGACCAAAACAAACGTGACATTTCCTTCAGAGCAATTGTTCATGTCTATTTGATCACTGTACCATTTGTGAAGTCCTGACTTCTCCTGTACTTTTTGCAGTCACAGTAGAAAAATTCAGAATGTTTTTAATACTGCTAGCCAGAATTGACCAAAGATATATTCCCCTGAAGAATTCAGAATGTTTCCAATACAGCTAGCCAGAAATGGCCCAAGATTTCTCCCCCCTAGGTTTCAACTACCTCTCCATCATGCTCAGCCTGCAGCCCACACTGCCTTTTGAGAAAAAAGCAACAGTTCTAGAAGGGCATTAAAACCTTTAAAACTAAAGCTAAAGCAGCTCTTCAAACCTTCTGCTTACTTTTCATCTATTACCAGTACCCTAGAAAGTTAGATGGCTATTCCCAGAAGCCAACAACATCTGCTCCAAAACATCACTCTCATTTAAGTCTCAGAGTAATCAAATTATGTATGTCCAGTCATATATAATTAGCAGGGCTTGAACAAGACATGCTGAAAATTCAGCGGCCCTGGATCCTTGAGGCAAGCACTCCAGAAAGGCACCACACGAGTGTATTTGCATTTTTCCCGACAATATCCATGTTCTCTAGTCCTGGAAAAAGGAACACAGGCTATTCCATTTCTCGATTCATCCAGCAGAAGCTGAATTGATTTATGGAAAAAAGTATTCACTGAACAAGGAGCTGGAACTCTGTCTTCAGTGCAAAAATCCTTCTTTGGCCCACAGCTTCAATTAAGACTGTGAAAACACCCAACACTTTTGGGAGACATCTTTTCCTAGCACCTCAATAAAAGACTTGGTCAGAATCCCAAACTAATGTGCTTCTCAGAATTAGATTTTAATACAGATACAGAAAGCAGTGATCCACCATAAGCTCCTCCAACCTTACAGTGCCAATAAAGACTTTCACAGAAACAAATTGAGAGATGAGAATTCCTTGCCTTGGCTCCATGCACAGTCTCATGTGCTCCAGACTTTACACAGCTCTGGGCCAAACGACTTTGTGCTTCCTGTAACTGACCTTAAGTCAGAAACCTCCTCCCTCAGAAGCTCCCTGAGGATACACCAGCTACAAACTCAAAAGCATCAAAAAAATGAGGCGTTTTCATATACACTGCACAGGTCCTACCACTGAAGGGAGTTTTCTACACCTGCTCTGACAGCTCAGCCCGTTCTCCCTGCGGCCACTCACCTCCATATGATCTGGCTTCTGTTGCACTGCAGCCTCAAAGAGCAGGACAGCATTGGGGAGGTCACCTTCCTCTAAGCGCTTCCGCCCCTCTTCAAATGCATCCGGGTGATCCCTCATGGGATTGTCCTCCTCAAACTGGTAACCCTAGCAAGACAGACAGACACACAGGGGCTACAACTAGGATACAGGCTTAGGGAGAAGAGCACTCTGTAAGCACAGGACAGTCTAGTCTTGCTGCATCAGTAACTAGACAGCACCTCATCCTCATTGCTAATTTGTAGCAGATGAGAGAACAAGGGTGGTTCTTCCCACCTGCTCTATGCTGGAAAAATCCCCAAACCAGACCTGAAAATAAGTTGCTAGAGAGAAAAAGCATTTAGTATGGATCCTATTAGCTTGGAGTGGAATAGGGGAGAAGGCCAGGGAGCCAGGGGACACAACTTGAACTCATTGCAAAAAAACCCCTGTATTCACTGGTATTTGGTGCTGGACAGGAACCAGGCAGCATTTGCAGACAAGCCCAAGTGAAAAGAGTATTTATGCCCTAGATGATCTGGGACAAGGGCGTAAGTGACAGCAAAGCATCAGCGTAAGAAGGAATCTCAGCAGCATTTGGGGTCTGTGGAGCTCAGAGTGAGGCAGAGACAATGTCAGTCTCCCCAGGGCAGCCCACCACACGTGCCAGGGCTGAGAGATTCTGTTCTCCCCTACCTTGTCATATGATGAGGAGTTGAGGTCTTCATATTCAGAGAGCCAAGGGTGAGCCTCTGCATCTCTCTTGGCCATCTCCTCACATTCTGCCTGGAGTTTGTCCCAGAACTCCACATCTGACTGAAGGGAGAACAACGCATGACTAGAGTACCTCAGCCATAAACTCAGGTCTACAGACATGCCAGAGAACTCCCTCCTGGATGTTTCCAGCCCTCCTCAGAGCATGCAAAGGAGAGAGGTAACCCTACCATGGGCTCTCAGTTGGGACCCCAGCCCTCCTTCTCAGCCAGCTTTACCTCCACAGCAGCCTTTGCCTGCTCAAATTCCGTATCAAGAGTTGACATGTTCCCAGATCGCGCAAATTGATCCACCCAGGCATCGGATGCCCCCTGGGAGTTTGGAAACAGAAACACACCTTTCTTTTCAGAATTTGGCAACCTCAGGGCACATCCCAAAACAGCAGGAGGGTCTGTAATGACCCTTCCTCCTCATCAGTAAGAACTGATGGCCTATGAAGTGGAAACGAATTCATCTGAATCTCCTCTTCCTCACAGATGCTGTGGGAGATGAGAAAACTCAAACTGTCCACATACATTCCCAGCTTCTGGCTAGACTCTGCTAAGAGCCCAAAAGCCCCTCCCTTGTCTCCCTCAGCATTGCTGAGAGCTGGACTCGCCATTTTCCTTTGCTTCCAGACTGTACACTGTGGCAAAATGCTTTCCTCCTTCAGAGCATACAGGCCTGGGGCTCCTACCTGCTGCTGTATAAACTCAGCTGCCCATTGCTCTGCCTGATCTTGGTCTCTGTGGGTCACCTGATTAGCTTCGATCGATACCCTCCCATCTCCGATCTGGCGGACAAACTTTAGGAACTGCGGCAGAGAAATGAAACAAGGGTGGAGCTGGGCAGACGCTGTGCCTACAAGCCCTCAGCCCATGCCCCCCTCCTTCACTAAGAGGGCTTCTCTCTGCAGAGCGAGCACAAACGGCCCAGAAAGGTGGGAAGGACCAGACTTCACAAAAGTGGAGATGGATAATACCTAAAGTGGATTGTAGGGTTCAACTCCCAGGAATCAGGGAAGAAATGGAAACATGGGACAACAGGAGGCTTTATTCCTTTACTATCTTCACCCTTCTAAATTCCCCACACCCTTCATTCACAATAATATAATTATTACTAGTTATGTAATTACTAATTCACAGTAATAATTAATCTCAGCCCCAGTCAGATTTCTCACCTCAGTATTCTTGAGTTTCGGATCATCCACTTTGGAGAGGAAATCAGTAACAGTTTTCTTAAGATCATCCTCAGGTTGGTATTCCTCATACCTGTGTTCCAAGGCAGTAAAAGGGAAAGAGAGAGTCTGATACTAGGCAACAGCGAATTCTTTCACTAAGAGTCTACACAATGGGGCAGACAACAGTACTGAGGGATACAATCCCTCCTCAAAGATTCTGGGCTTCTCCTAAGTGATTCAGTACCATTTTCCATCTGTAAAAAATTCAAAGTTACTACTACATTAGCTGCGCAAGTGACTAACACAAACAGCAGCAGAATTAAACAATTACAGAGTCAGCACAGTTCTGCAGAGCAGTCTGGATTCCTTGCCAAGCTCACATGCCATCAGACATTGCAAGTTTTAGAACTACCACAAACAAGGTCATATATCCGGGAACAAAGAAAGTAGGTCATGCCCACTGAAGAGGAAAAAGTGCCTTGGAAAACCACCAGCTCTGCAGAGGACTGAGGGCTTACAGCAAAAACACAACTCAACATCTTGTCTGGCTTACAACAGGGTAGGACCATTTCTAGGTGTTATCACTACATTCAGTCCTGGGGAAGTCTTTGGAACTGGTGGCAATAACTCAGGAATGTCCATTATTTGCAGAAAGCTATCAGAGAAGGCAAAAGCCAGGTGCAATGATAATCCAAATATACAAAATTTTTGTAAGGAAAGATCTCAGAAGCCCAAATTGCTTGTGTGTGTTTTGCTTCTTTAACTGAAAAACTTGATTGTACTCAACAGGTACCTACAGAGACATGATCCATCTTTACCACAAAAAAAACCATTAAAACAACATGCAGAAGGCTGAACCCAAAAATACGTCAAGGAAAGGCTGGAAGTGGTTTGTCAGATAGGAGGAATTACATGATAAAAGTTTACAACTAGAAAAATGCATCTGTTGCAGAAAAAAAGTTCCTGAACTCACTCCTGAAGTTACTTTAAAGAGCTTTGCACCAGGAATAAGATTAAGTTAGCCTACAGGATCAACATATCTTGCTGGAACTAGAGAACAGAAAAGCTACCCTCTCTTAAAAACTTCTGTTTGCAAGCACTGTTTCCTTCTTCCTCTGAAAAAGGCCTGAGAACACCAGTCTAAGCTAAATTACTCAAAAGCATTCAAGCCATAGCAGATTTCTATCACCTTTCCAAACCTCACCCACCCAAATGCCTAGCAGAAACAGCCAGCCTTAGGAAGTGAGACTCACCATTTATCTGCCAAAGACTGATCTTCCGATTCCCCAAGCCACAGTTTCTCCTCTGACTGCTCTAGGTATTCTTCTGCCCACTTGGCAGGAGACACAGACAGTGGATCTGCAAAGGAAGAACAGGGAGAAAAGTAAGACAGGCAGACCACCACACCTTTGTTTATGCTCACTTCTTCTACCTTTGTAAGTTTATCATCACCACAGTGGCATCTGTATTGATTCACTGTCTGAACCAACAACTTGATTTTTAGATCAGAATAAACAATCTTCTGCTTTAATATCACAACTTATTCATCTGCTCCCTGGGGGAAACTATGTAGGTCAAGAAAATTAGCAATGCATTACAAGTCTGTCAAAAGCACAGTCTACAAGCACTAGGTTTCCAGCAGAACTTTCTCAAAGACCTTTGTAACTTCTAATTTATATTCCCAGAATTGTGAAGAGTGAAGGTCCAAGAGCGGGACTACCCAGCTTTCTACAGTGGCCACTCCTGAAGAAAATAGCATCACTTTATTCTTTTCCATAATTTCCAGATTAGGGCGTGGATGGTAACAGGACCCTATTCCAGACCCAATTCTACACAGAACAGAGGATGGCTTTTCAAAGCTTAACCTTTGGGCCAGAAACACTCACTTTGCACACTGCCAGGCTGTAACACCTCTCTACCTTCATAAAACTGACAGAAAATATTTAGCCAAAGCACACTAAAGAGTATTTATCTTTGTACCAAAGGCAAATTTAGCCGTACGAGAGGGAATCAGCAAACATGTAACTAAAAGCAGTACAAGGCCATCCCCAAATTGCATCAGTTGAATTATAATCTTTATAAAAGCCGTTTAAATAACATGCTTCTCCTAAATTACCTAAGCTAAAAACAAAATACTCTGACACCTAAATAAAAGCTTCCATACCCACATTGTTCATAATTTGACTTAGCACCATCACAAAGCAGTTCTCCTACCATCCACCCCATTAAAGCTGCTACAGGAAACACTGACTCCTGGGCCCAAAGCAATACTCCAATTTCACATTCAGTAGCTCTTCACTATACACAGGCATGTGACTGGACATCATCTTGACAGTAATTCCAAAAAAAGGACACTTCACCTGTCACTTCAGCAATGAACTCCTGTGACCAGTCAGCCTCATTGTAATCTGAAGAGACATCACCAGCATTATCTGCTGCAGCCAAGAATTCCTGGGTCCAGTTTTCAGACAGTGCCAGGGCTGCCACACCTGGAGCTACATGAGGGAAAAAAAAAAAAAAAAAACAAAACCAGAAGTGAGGACTGGAACACTCAAAGGCATAATGTATGTGTTCAATGCCAGCCCTAACCACTTCTCATCTTTCTTTTTGCTAGAATGAAATCACAGAAATATTTTACTTGGAAGGAGTCTCTGGAGGCTGCTAGAGTCCTCACAGCAGATTAACATGAAAGTCAGAGATGAGGTTGTTCAGGGCATTCATCAGGTAACTTCTGAATTTGTCCATGACTGGCAATTCCCCAGCCTTCCTAGATACCTGTTCCACTACTGAACTACCTCTTCCAAATGAAGAAATGTTCCCACATACCTAATTAGTTCCCCTTTCCACAAACTGTGTCCGCTACCCCTTGTCCTTCTCCTGACTTGCTGTAAAGATCCTGACTGTGGCTGCTGAAGACAGCAATAAAACACTCCATCCCCCACCCCTCAGACTCCTCTTCCCCAGGCTGAAACATCCAGCTCCCTCAGCCTTTCCTCTTACAACATGAATTCCTGTCCCTGAATATTTTATCAATCTCTGATGAACTTGTTCCAGTAGATCAGTGTACTGGGAAGCCCAAATCCAGAAACTATATTCCAGATACAATCTCAGAAGCGCTCAATAGATGGGAACCACCCTGCTAGGAGCTCAACCATAACATCAAGATCTTTTCTAGTTCTCCACCTACTTCAACTCCCCTCACCTCGCTGAGGGGCCTGTCGGAAGCTTGACTGCTCAATCTCTTGCATCTCAGCCAATAGGTCATCCATCTTAAAGGTCTGGGGTGCACGGGACACCAAAGGGGCATTCTGAGCTTGCAGAAACTCTCCAACCAGCTGCCAAAGACAGAGATGGATTACAAACATTGCACAGAAGATGAACAGGCAGAGCCATGGAGTGTGAAAGAAGGGCTCATCAGATGAAAATTTTAGCATCAGTAAGGGGTAAAATAACAAACAGTGTTGATAAGAAAAGCTTTAAGAAGATTAATCAAAAAGCTATAAGGAAAGGAATCAATCTGTTCTTACCTCATCTTCGGTGGCTACGCCCAGTGGTTTGGATACCTGCAGGGAATAGTGGGCAACTGTGTCAACAGTTTTGATCCCATGCACCTCTCCATACACACACAGTGTGACCCAATTAGATTGCATCTTCCTCTTCCTTGAGCTTAGGCTGTCAACATTTTCTTGCACTAGCTGCCTGCTAAAGGAGCACTTTGGGGGATCCTGTCCAACCCCCTCCCACTACTGCCTGGCTTAGGGCCTGTGACAGCAAGGCACATAGCTCACCACAGCCACCAACATCCCTTGAGTGCCCACAAATACGCCCTCACCCTACAACGATGCTTCGGACGACTCCTGGGCCTTCTTCCAAAAAAAAAGCACAACACGACAGCAGCTGCCCTGCTCACCCCCAGCCCCCGGCAGGACCCAGAGCCAGCCCAGCAAGCAGAGCAGTACTCACGGCAGCGGCTTCGGGCGTCCCGGGAGGCCAGGCCAGAGGGCCCTGCAGCCCTTCCTGCCGCAGGGCCTTGTCCTGGGTGAAGTGCCCCGCCAGCTTCATCAGGGGGTTGGAGCCCCCGCACTCCGGCTCCACCAGCTCCCTCATGGCCATGGCGCCGGCACGGAGGGAGAGAGGGTCGGCGCCGAATCCCGCCGCGCCAGCACCTGGTGCCGGGAAGGCACAGACAGCGGGTGAGCGCCGGGCGGAGCGACCGCCTGACCCCGACCCAGCTGCCACCCGCCAGCGCCGCCTCCCCCGCGGGCCCGGCCCGGGAGAGGACGGACACCCCGCCTGCCGGACAGCCGGGACAGCAAGGCCGCGGTCCCCGGCCCGAGCCCCGCGGCCCCGCCCGGCCCCCGTCCCCGACTCCCGGGCCGCTCCGCCCGGCACCGCGCCCGGAGGGGCCGCGGGGCTCCCCCGCCCGCTCCGTACCTGGGGCCGCCGGGGCGCGCTGGGCTCGCGCGGCGGGGCGGGGCGGGGCGGGGCCAGCCTTAAAGGGACCGGCGCCCGAGCGCCTTAAAGGGAACCCGTCTCCCCGGTGGTGCACGGCCGGCGGCCTCGCCGTGCACTGCTCCCGCAGCTCCGGAGGGGTGTGCCCCTCTGCTGACCGTGATATGTGCCTATATGTATATGGTACGTACTATACACATCCCACTGTGTTTGTAAATATACATAAATGTGCATTTATTTTCTCAACGAGATGTGTATAGTATTTATGTATCTGTGTATGTATATACAAGAGATATATGCATGTATGCACCATGTATTTGGGAATGTACATAATATATTTATATTCATATATGCATACTCAACGAGATGTATATGGTGCCTATGCCTATATACGCATAGATGAGCATATACTGTATAAGTCCAGCTGATGGGTGATATTTCACTGTTTGTTCTGTGGTCACTAAAAAGTTGCAGCTGGCAGCCACAGGTTGAGAGTGCACACATTTAGCTGAAAAGTATGTGATACCTTCAGATAAGCCATAGAAATGTCATCTTCTTCCCCGCCTTGATACTTCTATATTCGTGGTTCCAAAGGACAAACCACCTGGAAAATCAGAGGTCATTTGGGTGTAGCCTCTAAAAGAATGGGAAAAGCACCAAGAGAGAGTCGCATGATGTGTGCTGCCTCCCATGACATTGGGGTGCTAGAAATAAATTGTTTTCAGAATCAAATCCCATCTTCTTTTCAAAGGAATATACTCCTCTGCAGGGTCCTCTCCAGATTTGTCAGGTTCATTTAATCTGTTCAAAAAGTGACCTCTGGTGCAGTTTTAGACACAATTTTTTGACAGTACGTCTTCCTGTCTGCTCTCCTTACGGCTTTGCAATGCATGTGGCATCTACAGCTGGTTCTGTGCTAGTAGGTATGGCTCAGTAGCAGAAAACCTTTACAGTTATAAGAATTGGAGCTGGAAATGCAACATCCCCATGAAACATGCTTGGGGAGCTTTACTTTGGACTATGTCCTCCTTGGTCCCATGGACGGCACACCAATTAGTAGTTGATGTGCATGAGGTGTGCCCTATGTGCAGCTTAGCACCACCAAAAAGGAATCTCATTTGCAGGACAAACCCCAGCCCAGCAAGCAGGGATTACTGGAAGATTCATTTTGAAAGCACACTTCTGGCATCCTGGGAAGGTTAAAATAAGACTTACCTGCTATTACCAAATGCCAGTCCTATGTATGCTCAGTGTCATCAAGGGTTAGCAAGAGCACTTGAAGAGAGAGGGATGGAGAATGCTGTGGGGCAGAATCCCAAATTACAGTAATTCCACACGTATAAGGCGCACCTTTTTGGCTGAAGTTTCGATCCAAGCCCAGTAGTGCGCCTTATGCGCTAGTGCGCCTTATACACGGACAAATTTCGGAAATTTGCCAAGCCGGAAGTGTGAGCCACTGCATGGGCAGCCGCCACTAGGGCAGCCGTGACTCTTCTCCACCCGAAGCTGGAGGGGCTGCCCTCAGCATGGCTCTCCATGGCCACCTGCCTCGGCCCGGGGCTGCTCCCTCAGCGCCACTCTCCCCCCGGAGCGGGGCTGCCATGCCTCGGCACCACTCTCTCCCGATGTGGGGCCGTCCCTCGGCGCCTCTCACCCACCTCCCGGTGCTGTTTGTGGCTCAGGCTCTCCCGGCATAGCATGGGGACCCACGATGCACAGAGAGAATACTGGCCCGCAGCACGGGGAGGGCACTTTTGAGCACCTGCCAGTAAACCCCTGGTGCGATTCTGTTACTAATTTGTTACTTTGTTGTGTGCCGATCTTCACTGCAAAAAAAAAAAATGTGCCTTATACGCAGTTGTGCCTCATATATGGACAAAGTACGCAAATTTGCCGACAACCTGGAAGTATGACTTATACTCCAGTGCGCCTTATAGGCGTGAAATTACTGTGCTTTCAAGAAGAAGAGATGGACAACAGTGCTGCTAAGTAAAACCAACAGACCGCACAAAGACTTGGAGAAGGGGATTATAGGCGTTGAGATGAGGAATGGACAGAAATCCAAAAGCCATCACAGACTGAGCAGGGAGGAAAACATGTAGTAGTTTTGATTTGTAAGTATTTGCAACAAGGTTTTGGGGTATGCCCATGACACCAGCCTATGATACTAGCTTGGCCCTCTGGTTTGGGACAGGGAAACACTGCTGTATTTAAAAAGCCCCCACAGTCTTCCTTCTGCAGGGCTGGATGGCTCTTTATCCCTTAGAGTCCTAAAATACTTTGAGGTAACTGGAAGGACCAGAAGTGGCAGCGCTGGCAGAGCATCCAGGATAACCACAACTATAGTTGTTGATGAATAAGTATCCTGCTGAAGCCACAACTGTTTCTGCTTGCAGGCAGAAAGCAAAATGTCTGCTCTAAAGTCAACAGGAAAAGAAGCAGAGTCAATGGAATGTAAATAATTTGGCAGCAAAAACTAAAATATCCAATAGCTCTTGGAGAAATGAAAGAAGCAAACAGTACAGACCCTGAAAAGGCTATTCCAGACTCTGCATCCTTCAGCTGTTCTGAAGACCAATACTTCATGAAGGTCCTGGGCCTGATGGAAACCAGTGGCAAAATGGAGGTCTCTTTATTCCCCATCCCGATTTTGTGAAACTCATTATTTCTTTCCAAATGCAAAACTTAGCACATTCTTCTATTAAATGGTGTACTACACTTTCATGCTATTTGTCCCATTGATCAAGATCATTTGTATATGCATTTTCTCTACCAAATCCTTTGCAACCCCTCTCAGGTTAATGCTGTCTGCGAATTTTAATAGACACAAATTTCTAGTCCACTGTATAAAATAGGAAAAAAACACATTTATGGCAAAGTAAAAACAGATCTTTGCAGGACTCCTTGATACTTCTTTCCAGATAGCATAGCATCAAAAACTCATCTTAGAATTTTCCAATCAGCATCAGGCTCTCCCAACAATGATTTCAGTAGATACAGTTTCCCATGTTTCCAAATGTGCTTCTTAGACTGTGAGATGAAATAGAGTAAAAATCCTTGACCACAAGGATAAGTGTGCCATGAAAGATTGGTTTAACTTGATCTCTTCTTTTTGCAGGTGGAAAACATGAGTTGTTTGCTTAATATTTATTTGTTCCAATATCACAGGGGAAGGCAGGAAAATTATGCTGGCTGGCCAGCAATTAATCAGATTTTCTTTCTTTAAATGGCCAAAATATCTGGCCTCTTCCAGTCTTCTGGACCTCTCCATTGTCTAGGTATCTCAAAGATAATGGCCAGTGGGCCATTCTCAAGTTCTCCAGCCATCACAGGATGAAGTTCATCAGCTCTAATTGATCTGAAAACCTTGACTTTGCCTAAGTGCTTAGAAATCTGGAATGACTTTTGCCCCATTTGTAACTGATGCTATTTACGATATTCACCTAGCCACCACTGCAGTGAAGAAAGTAAAAAAATGCTTGGATCTTCTAGGTATCTTTGACCAGTTTCCAATTTCACTGACTAGAAAGCCAATCTTTTTACTGGTCTTCCCCTCATTGCCCAGGTAGTGACAGGCACTGTTGATGAGCTGATAGTTCTGTTCTTTTCCACCACAGCTAAGGTACTCATTTCCTTTTCAAAGTATCTTTGTACTTAACTGGACTCAGTTGCCATGTCTCCCTTAATTCCTTCTCCTCCAGACTAAAGGCTGCATTTTTTTTTTCAGTCTTTCTGCTTGAGTGGCCAAGGTAGTTATTCTCCTCTGTGGATTCACTTCCCACATTTGTCTCTGCATGGTACCCAAACTGGACAGTCAGTCCTGTGTCACTCACTGCTGTGAATGAAGTCACAGCAATATAGAGCTGTTCTGACAGCTTGTTTCATCTGACCTACAGGCTATCCTCCTAAACACATAAACTGATCTGATGTGTGCCTTTTTGGCAACAGCCTCATGTTGATGTACATTCTGCTTTTGTTGAGGAAGATGATATTCAATGAACTCTGATGTGCTCTGAAACCGTGCATTTGAAAAAGCAACAGAGGATCTTTTGCCCCTGAATATTCCCTGTCTTTCTCACACTGATCCTCCGAACTTCAAAGTCGTGGGTCTAATTTATTCAGAGGTTTGGGGGCTTTTTGTGGACAGTGTTGGCCCGTTTTCATGTGGACCCAAACATCCGAAGAAGCATCTGTGGTCCCCATGAGCGAGGACGAGCGTCAGGAGCAAGTTGGCTCTCCTCTTGGACCCGTCGCTTTCCCCGGTCAAAAAAATCATTTTGCCTTGGCTCCCCTACTTGCAAGACGGGTTTATTTAAGTTTGAAGGTCGGTTTGGAGGCTGGGGGGATTGTCAGTTAGTTTTTACTGGAAGAGCCTTGAGTGGCCGGGCCGGAGGAGCTGTGTCAATTACCAGCGGTTCGTGCGTCCGGAGCAGCCCCCGCTCCCCTCGCAGCGCCCCTCCCGCTGCCGCCGCCCGGGCGCCTCCTCCTGCGGCGGCGCCGGCGCCGGGGCCGGGGCCGGGACGGCAGCGGCGGGGCCATGCCCGAGCACAGCACGCTGCTCCACCTGCTCGCTGGAGGGTGAGTGCCCGGGAGCGGGCGGGGGCAGGAGGGCGGCCTGGGGCGGGATTGGTGCCGCGGGTCCGGCACAGCCCCGCCGGGAGCCGGGGCAGAGCGGCCCCGCCGCGTCCGGCTCGGCTCGGCGCTGTGGAGCAGCCCCCAGCGGCGCGGGGAGCGCCTGGCTCCGCGTCTTGACAAGACGGAGAGCCTTCTTGTGGGACGTTTGGTCCCCTATGGGACTCCCGTGGAGTTTCGTCCAGCAGGAGCTTGCCAGGGATGCGGGAAAGGGAAGCGGGGTGCTTAAACAGAGGCGCCACGAGGCCTCTTGAGCGGGGCAAATCGTGGGGCATCCATATGTTCGGGAGGGCGGCCAGCTCTCTCCATCAGCGCGTGGCTGAGATTCCTGTGCGACTATTCTGGCTCTAAATAGTGCGGCTGATTCTGCTGAGTCAGGTGCTCGGATCCCAGCGGTGCCTCTCTGCATTAGAAGCGTGCCCTTGAGCGTGGGATTTGTCCCGTGGCGTTTCCCCCTTCATCTCTTTAAAATCTCAAAAAAAAAAATATTAGCTTCAAGTTTATGGTGCCCTAAAAGCAGACGATAATGTGGTCCTTTGTACTTTGCTGAGTAACTGCAGAAGTTCTCTGCTTAGGTAGCCACCTAATCCCTTTCCAAATCCCACCAGCCTGCTGGAGTCTGTGTCACGGTGAAGCCTGTGATACAGCATGTACAATAAGGCACATAATTTAATTGCTTTTAATTAGTAGATTTCCAGTTTTCTGTAGCTAATGCAGATCTTGTGCTATGTCAGTCTTTACATATGTGTCCTCACTGTTCCCACTGTTATTTTGTATGTTATTCTCTTTTATTCATTTATCCTTTGAAGTACATAATCATTGCATCTTAGATTTTCTTAATACATTTTTCTTTCTTGGCTTTCTTCTTAAGCTTTTCTTTGTCTTCTTCCACCAGGGTCCTGAAAAACTGAAAGTTTGGCTAATGATAAGAATAGTGAGAACTTTGTTAGTCTGTATCTTGTCTTCATCCATTAAGCAATACTCCTGAATTACAGCTAATCAAAACCCTGGGGATAATAACATGAATAAGAGATGAAAGAGAAGTTCCGATTATTGCTGCACTATATTTAATATTGCTGGTTTATGTAATGAAAGAAAACAGGATCCCATTCATGAAAGAACAGTTCTCCACTTTATCTTCCAATATAAGAACTGGGGACCAGTCAAAGAAACTTATGAAAGGTTTGTTCAAAGTTAATGCAAGAACATAATTCTTCCCGCAGTGTGCAGTTAAACTATGGAACTCCTGGCCACAGGATAGTAGAGGATAAAGGCTTCTTATGTGTCCAGGAAGCATTTAAAAAGTTGAATGAAAAGTAATGTGTTTATGGCTGCTAAAAGCAAGACAACATTTCTGGCTGAGGAAATCCCTGAACTGAAAAATTCAGAAAGCTGGGAGAGTGTTCTGGGGGTATTTCTTCTACTCTTCTGCAGGTGACCTTTATTTGTCTGTGTCCTAGGCAGAAACCTAGTTTAACTGCAGGTTTGCCTGATCCAGCATTGATACTCTTAAATTAAGATCTTCAACCCATCTTAATTTTTGGCTAAGTAAGAACTAACATGAATTGCCAGTAAACCTTGTCACCTCTGTACATGTGCTTATATGCTTTTTAGATAATTTTTAAAATGTCAACAGTGACTTTTGTATTTCTCAACTAATCCTCTTTTTCTGTCACCTCAAACTTGTCGACAGTTTAAAATATGAAAGCAAGATCTAGAGGCAAGTACCATTTTCTAGGGTAAAATTACCCGCCTTCTTCAATTAGCACTTTTTGCCACAGCTTTGCTCTGAGAGTACATGTTGTACTCATTTTCAACTGCTGCTCTTCATCCTATTTTGCAGAAATTGCTTTAGTTCCTGCTTCTAGAGTAATGACACATAATTTTCCATTTCTCCTGAAACAGAAGAATTTTGCAGACCTATATCTTTCATAGAGTGTAAGCAGCTGTATCATCATGTAATGCACAGTAGTACATCACCGTTTAGATTTCTTCTAGTTTTGAGCAACCAGTACACCTCATTTCCTTAGGTTTAATTAATAGGTGTTCTTTTTTCCTCTTTATCTTGCCATTGAGGCATAGTGGCTCATAATGACCCTTCACCTCACACTCTCTTTCTGCTGATTAAACAGCCACTATGCTAAGGAGTAACAATTTCATTAATTATTATTATTGTTGCTTTTATAATACTTTTTTATTATCTGTATGTATCACTAGCTTCAGGAACTTGACCTCAGGAAAATTTATATATATACTGGAAGTGTGTGTTCAAACTCAGATCCTGACCATTGCAGGTGGGGACTTTTTAAAGAAATTAGATACTAAGAGAACATTACATGAGCTTTTGCTTCCTTATGCAGTATTAGAGTGAAGAATTATTAGTATACCAAGCAATTGCTTCTCTCATTTTTCTCCTGATGTATTGTTTGCTCAGCTTTTAGATAAGGAGTTGAAACTGCCCTATTTGGACCTTTTAGACCTTGATCTATCACCACTGTACTCAATCTTCTCCTGAACTGGAGACTGTACTTCTGGTCAAAGAAACAACAGGCATGTAAGTCTGGAGCCTGTATAAGACAAATCAATAGACTCTATGGTAAAGCACAGGACTGTTGGACCCCTAAGTGAATGTGGTGTGTATGGGAAGAATCAACGTGGCCTTTGAAAAGGAGACTCTGCCTCATTTAACTCTGGATTGCTACATAGGCTGTGTCTTGGTGCCTGTGCTTGATCACCTGGTTCACCCAGAGAACCTGAGCCAAGGTGTTCACTGCTTTGCCATGTGCTGTCTCCTGAGCTGGAGCTAAATTCGGGAGACACATTGCCAGACTCCCACCACTCATCATATACCTCCTGAGGGAAATTGCTGCTGATATACTGCTCTGCAAGTTGTCACCACCACTGTGTACATCTGCCAAGGGCTTGACAAAGCAACATGAGTGTTATGGAATAGCATGGCTAGTTGCTGGCATCATTAGCTGCATAATCTCCTAGCTGCCATATCTTCAACTCATGGATGTGCAACAGGCATCCAGGCCTCTCTTATTTTTTTTTTTTTTTTAATTTTTTAAACCCCCCTTCCTGTTGGCAATGATAATGAAATCCTAGGAGCAAAGGCTGTGAGAATACTGTATATGTTCACTGAGCCGTGTAGACTTTTTCAAAATAATTCTTCAGAACTCTCGCTACTTGCTGTCCTGCACTGTCATACGTAATTCTGATGATAGACCTGGCTCTTCTTTGATATCTTGTAGTTCTTTGGTTGACCTTTCTTTGGCAGAGTGAGCTTTTTATTAAGCCTCCATCTCTTGTGAAACAAAGCAACTTTGGCTGTAGCGGATGTGAACAATCATCCATTTGTCAAAGCCTCTTGCATGGCTTGCATGCAAATTCATCTCAAAACGGTCTTCCAGGTACTGAGTATCATCTAGAAGAGAAGAGTTATAAGTTGAAGGATTTAGAGGGGCAGAAGCTAAAAACCAAGTGTATCAGTTCTGACCTGTCCCTGGGTGGTGGGAAGGGAAAAAGGGGTATGTGTTCTTTAGCATTCCTGCAAAATAGGTTCCAAAATAGTTCCGAAAATAGGTTCTGCCTGCTGAAGGTCAGGGTCCTCTTTCATTAAGCAAGCCAAGCTTGGAGAGAGCCTGGCTGTTGGCAGAAAATTCAGATCTTGCTTACAGGGCCTTGCAAACGTGGGTTTGATGCAATTACGGGTTAAAGACACGGGCAGGCTGAGAGGTGGGAGAGTTCTGTGCTGCCCCTCTGTGAGATGGTGCAGCTGTGGCAAGGTGTAGGTGCCTGGTGACCTCAGCAGAAGGCTTTGCAGTGAGAGTGGGCAGCAGAAATGTTTGCTCTGGGGTACTGCTGAGTCCCCATGGACTTGGGACTCTTTGTCTCAAATACTGAGTGAGGTTTCAGAGTGAGGCTGCCAGATGATGTCCCAGGCTGAGATGTTACGTTAACCAGTGTCAGAGCAGGAGGTCATGTTATGACACAGGCTGGGGTACCTAATCTCCTCTCCCAGAGGGGAGAAGTTGTGGACAAACAGGGTCAGAATTATTGCCCTACTATGGCACAGAGGTCATTCTTTTATGTGCTGCTATGCCCTAGATGTGGTGGCACAGCAGGAGCCATCCTGACCTGTCCCCTGGAAGTGGTGAAGACACGTCTGCAGTCATCCCAGCTGGCACTGCAGCCTCTGTGCCTCCCAGCAATACAGCTGCCAGGGATGAATGTGAGGCTGATGAATCCCACCCCACCATCTCCTGGAGTGCTCAAGTTGCTGAGGTGAGTAGGACAGGGCAGTGTGCCTGTTAGCGCCAGGAACGTGACGGCTTGGCTGTCAGGTGGAGGGTGTGAGGGGAGAGAGAAAGAGAATTCAGCTGAGGCTCTGGAAAGTACAAGTGCACTAGAAACTTTGATCAGAGGACAGGTGCATCTGCTTCTCACCAGTGATCTGTGCTCTGCAATGCAGCTTAGGGGACTGTGAGAAATTTCTCAGCTAGCGGTTTGATCAGACACAGAGGGATGGTATTATCAAGAATAGGATGCAATAACTAGTGAAAAGTGTCCCTGCCCTTGGCAGGGTAGGTAGAACTAGATGATCTTTAAGGTCATTTCCAACCCAAGCAGTTCCATGATTCTATGACTGAAAGAGAGAGGAGATGTGATTGGAGAGAAAATGAGAGCAGGGCAGAAAAAGGATAATATGGGAGGTGAGGAGAGGGTGTTACAAGAAATACTGAAGAATAAAGAAGGAGGAGGAACAGGAGAATCCCCTGCTTAGTTATTCTCCTGATTTCTCTGCTCTTTTCCTTATGTAGGGCCATCCTTGAGAAGGAAGGCAAACGGTCCCTGTTCCGAGGTCTGGGTCCAAACCTCGCTGGAGTTGCTCCTTCCCGGTGAGTACTGCTCCATGACAGTGCCTCACATTGCACACTTTTTAAGGGACCTGTCTCAAAACTGTTGCTCTGAAAGCAGTCTGGGCCTTGTGCTCACATGCCACAGGACCCCTTCAGACAGACATCTTCTGTAGCTTCTGATCATAGTGTTGAGATGATTGTTGTGGGCCAGGTGTAAATGGCATCTGATGTCACGTAAGACAAAACTGTGCTGGGAGTAGGAAAAGTTGGAGTGAGACCGCACAGTAGTGTCTCTGCTCCTCATAGGGGAGATGTAACCTCTTCTGTATTTTTTCCCAACTAGAGCTATATATTTTGCTGCCTATTCTACTGCTAAGGAGAGGCTTAATACTGTCCTGGTACCAGAGTCCAAGAAAGTACACATATTAGCAGCAGCCTGTGCAGGTGAGCCTTTTCCGTCTTTAATAAAAACCAAGAGGTTCTTCTGTCTGGAAATGCCTATGTGTTTCATTCCTTCTCCATTGCTGCTCTGAAGTTTCTCCCTCCACATGTAGAGAAGTGAGTTCCTTGGGTAACCAAAAAGTTTTCTCACTCTTCATTCTTCTTATGCTCATCTCTCGAAGTCTAGTCTTTACCCCTTCAGCTGCTATCATGAGCTTTATTCTGTTGTGAGAGGGAGAAGGCAGTGTGTAATTTAGACCACTCACAGAACCATTTCTCTTGATGTATCCCAGTTGTCTAACAAAATCCTCTCCTCTTGCAAAATTAGCATGCTGCTTCCTGCCTTTTTGTAACACCCGGGCCTGTAATAGGATTTTGTTGGAGGCAGAGGAGCTAATTACCACTAGACAAAGGCTGGAACAAGGGAGGAGGAGGAGGAAAATCAAATAGTCTGCCCTAAATATTTCTTCTCAAGGTCATTCTCAAATTGCAGATGCCTGCAGTTTGCCAGGCAGAGCTCAGAGAGCTGATAGATCAGCACCTCTTCACGAACTGTCAGCGTGATCCTGGCACTCACAGCTGTCTTCCTCTTCTGTTCCCCAGGCATTAGCTCAGCCACACTCACCAACCCCATCTGGTTAGTGAAAACCAGGATGCAGCTGGAAGCCAGGTAAGGCAGGCCAGCAGTGCAGAGCCACTTCATGTCACATCAGGATTGGTTTGAGGGGTGGTGGGCAGAGAGAGGTCTGTGATTTCTCATCAGAACTTGGCAATTCATAGGCTGAGCAAGAGGCTTATAGCTGTGTTCATAACAGCACTGTAGGTCAGGGTGCAGTATGCTGTCCTAACGCTTTCCCTTTTTTCCAGGGTGAAGGGGGAGATAGCCAGCAATGCTCTCCAGTGTGCCATGCACGTGTACCACACTGAAGGCCTGCGTGGATTTTACCGTGGGGTCACTGCCTCCTATGCTGGAGTGTCAGAGACCATCATACACTTCGTCATCTATGAAGCACTGAAAAAGGAGCTGAGAAACAGCCAGCATTCCCATTCCCCATCACTCACACTTCCACCAAACAACAGTGATTTCTTGGTACTAATGGGTGCTGCTGCTGTCTCCAAGACATGTGCTACGTGCATTGCCTATCCACACGGTGAGTGGCTCCACTCTCCTTGCTTCTGTTTCCCTTGAGGGGAGATGCCATGCCTGTAGGATCTGCTAATATACAGCTTCCCTTCTTGTCTCTGCAGAGGTCATTCGGACACGTTTGCGAGAGGAAGGGTCACGGTACCGTTCCTTTACACAGACTCTGCAGCTTGTGGTCCGTGAAGAGGGACCCTCGGCTTTGTACCGGGGGCTCCTGGCACACCTGATCCGCCAGATCCCAAACGCAGCCATCATGATGGCTACCTATGAACTCATCGTACATTTGGCCTCTTCCACCTTGTAAGCTGTATTGCTTGGCTGAGGCTGCTGTGAAGGTACAGGGACATCATGGTCCTGAGACCTGGTCTTTTGCAGTGCTCTGAAAGGTGGTACTTTTTGTCACATATCCAATCTGGGTCAGGCATTCTCAGGACACAGCAACTATTTTGTGCCAAGTTTTTTGCACCAATGTGCACATTATAGCCTTTTTTTCCTTCTGGAGATTTGAATTATTCTGGGGCTTCAAGGAGTAAGGGCACTGATTTGACAGTGCCTGTTGTAAACTCCCTTGATGAAACAAAGGCATGGAACTTACTGGGAAGGAGACAAAGCAGAAAAGTGCGAGAGTGTCTTAGCCCTAGCACGTTCACTTCTTTTGGACCCAGTAACAACAATACATGGGCACAGTTGGGCATGAAGACAGACTAAGCTGGAACATCTGAGAGAACTGCAACAAGCAAAGATCTTGTGCTGCAACCTTTGCCCTCAGAGAGGCTCTTTCACTCTCACCACATACTGACTGCCTTCTTGCCCCTAAGGAGGATTTCTCAACCTTGGCTGCCAACAAATTTCAGAATTTTCCCTTGGGTCCTTCACATGTCGCAGCCATTGCCCCAAGATGTGTCAGACAGCTGACAGCCCCTTTTTGTCTTGCAGGGTCTGAAAATCCAGACCAAGAAGATCCAAGGAAGAAGCACAACCTACTCTGGAGGACTGTCCTAACAACTCATGGTACTGCTGGGCTCAGAGCCACACTGTGCAAGTATCTGTTGTGTTTCCATCCCTGCCGTGCTCAGCAGAAAGAAAAAGATGCCTTCTTCCTCCAGAAGTGCTGAGGCTGTTCTACAAGCTGGAACCCCTGGTATAAAAAATACTCTTATCATACTGATAAAGAAAGCAGATCATGTGAGAGGATCGATGAAGCTAAGAAGATTTGGCCTGTTTCTGTTGATATACTAAGTGTATGGAAAGATCCTTTTTGATATTATTTTCCTGTGTTCAAGAATTCAGTTTGCTGCATGTGCTGCATTTGCCTGTGACAGGCTTGAGTGCCTTCTGTTCCTCTGTGGGTCTCTAGCACTGAAGGCTACTTTGTGTTTACAGAGTATTTTGGCTCTTAAAAAGGCAGGGGGGTAGGGTCCTGAGTGATGTGTTTTTCTTGTTTCATCACATGCTAAAATATTTAACCCTTCCCTGAGATAAGGTAGTAATTTCAGTAAACACATGCTCTGGACAAGCTCCAGTTTCACATTAGAGGCTACACTATTTCTTTCCCTGGTTGTAGTGAAAAACTGCAGAAGTCCTGAATGTTTTATTTGAAATCCATTTATTTTAAAATCCACTTGTTTCCTCATCTTTCTTACCTTCATTCATTTAGTATTAGGAGTATTGACAATTTTACAAAGCGACACAAAGCTGCAGTGGTTTGTTGGTTGTTTGTTGGGTTTTTTTTGTTTGTTTTTTTTTTGCATGAAACGAGAATAAACCTCAAATGACAACATTGAAAAAATATACAATATATATATATAATATCTGGGGAGGGGTTGTGAGAAAACCCCACTCTGAGCCCTATGGCTGGCTCTGCCTTTCAGATTTTCATTCTTTCCAACACCTGCATCACAGTTTGAACCATGCCACCATCATGCGTAAGTGCCCTAACACATGTTTCTGGAGAGCCAGATGGGGGATCAATAATGTGGGGAATGTCCACAATGAGAATGGCAGAAGATGAAGGAACATGGGAGGCAGAAACGATCAATGAGGGAGGAGCACGTGTGTACACGAGGTGGGGGAAGCAAAGAAGTTGAAAGACACCTCCTCCTTCCTGCCATATGTTTTGGGGGATCCACTGGGCAAGTGTTTTAAAGCTCCTAGTAGCGGTGAGAGATGTCACTTTTGCCGATGATGTGCCGGTCATTCATGACACTGCTGTCCGGGGAGTCGGGTGTCTCTGAGTCGGTGCTGTCGTCATCATCCTCCATGCCCTCGCCAGCTCTGCCCTCCACACTCCCTGCTGCCCTCTCCTGACAGCTTTGGTAGGACTGGAGAGGTGAAATATGGGGTAAGGGGAAGGGTCTGACAACCCAACTGCCCACCCAGCCCCGGCCACAGTGGCTGCTCCTCACCTCCATGGGGTTGACAATGATGGTGAGGGCCGAGTCGTCCCAGAACATGTCGCTCTCTTTGCCTCCAGTGCTGGTGTGCCCTGACTCAGCAGCTCCAGGGACCTCTTGTCCCACTCCCCGGCGGTGCAGGGAGTGGATGCGCAGGATGCCGAGGATCACCATAAGCGCCAGGAAGCCCACACACACCACGATGATGACAGTGGCAGCACTGGGGACCACTTTGAAGAAGGAAAGCGAGAAGTTGTGTCTAGAGTCTGTCACGGAAACATGCATTTCCAACTTGACATGCAGGAACTGAGATCCCTGGGTAGAGCTTGAGTTTTTGGTCTATGCAGAAACAAAGCCTGACTTTTCTATGCCCCTGGGCACACACAGCTCCTGTGATGTCACCCTGGCTTGTAGACTCTGGACATCTCTATCTGCAGAATTCATCAGAATATGTTGCACAGCATATATCTGTATCCTGCTCTTGGGAGGGGAAATGCATGCTGGGGACAGCCTCTAAGGGCTCGAGGATGATTTCCAGAAAGTGCAATTTCTGTGCAAGCAGTAGAGAAAGTAAGAAACCAAAAGATGCCTTCACTGCACATGGAGCAGATGTGAATTCTAGATGAACTTTTAATCAGTGCTGTGGCAAAAGCCTGACTTCTCTGCAGGAGAAAACCTGAAATTCATCTAGGACCCTTAGCCCAACTCCCACACATTTGTTTTAGGCCTGTAGACTGCGCCTTAACTCCCCAGATAACTACATTCCCTGCAAAATCTATCTAGGCCTTCCACTAATTTGCTTATGGTTCTGCTCAACAGAGACAAGTTTGCTGCTGCCATCAGGCAGAGCTGGGGAAGGGAGAGGCAAAGGCTGGCACATGTGCAGGACTGGACCAGCTTGGAATCAGCCACTGCAGGAAGCTGCAGCAAAAGCTAGCTGAAAGGCGCCTTGCTTGTTCCCTATGACAGGGAACCAAAATGTCTGTAACAAGTCCCGGAGCTTTCACAGCCCAGGAGGAATTGACTGGAGTGTGGTCACACTGAGGCACAAGGCTACCAACACAAATATCTAATCTAGCTTTCAAGCTTCTCTCTCCTCTGTTTTAGGGGAATTCTCTTCTTGTCTGCAAGGTGCCATGTCCTGTATTTTCCTGCCTTGATGACCACCACCTACACCCACTTCTTTCCTTAGAGCAGTGGCAATCTTGACTCACTTTTCTCTCCTGCTGTTGAAGCTTCTTTCTGAAATTACTTTATACAAGCCCACACAGCACCTTTTCAAGGTGCATGAACAAAGTTAGCTTACAGTTATTCTTTATAGGCCCTCTGAGGTATAGATTTCAGTCTGCTTCTACATCAAGAAAATAATATCCCACCAGAGGAGGATTGTTGCAGCATGCTCTAAAATACAATTTGACAAAAGACTTGCAGTCCACAACTGCAGCTAACAACAAATGGAACAGGACAGTATAATGACAACCTGATAATGGATGCAAGAAGCCTGAGAGGAATCCACCACTAGAGGTTCTGTCAGGATATCAGAAAATAAGCATCCTGATCTAAAGGAATAAACCCAAAAGATAGTGTTACATACTTGGGTTGTTGTGAGTGCTTGCTAAACTGTGCCCAGACAGCTCTGCAGGTAAATGATGGCCTCGGTGCACAAACTGCTGGGAGCTCAGAATATGGTTAGGATGAGCAGCTCGGTTCATGTTGTGGAGAACATTCACCTGCAGAAAGACCAGAGTGAAGGGATTCAACCCTGTGTCCACGGCACATTCTATGCATTCCCATGCACCATGTCCTCCCCATGCATGCAGAAGAATCTCTGTGCGTGTGTATCAGTCTTGTACCTCGACAGTAAACTCATTGCTAGAGTAGCGCCCATTCATCTCAGTGCAGGACAGGTGAAACTTCCTTTCATAGAGGGCAGCACCGTGGTTGATGTGGTAGGAGACCTGGCGCAGGATCTCCTCATAAACTGCAATGCTCTCCACGCCTGAAACAAGAAGAGAGGGGTGGGGTGAGGAAGCTCCTGCTCCAAAGTCACCTGGCATCCTAATCCTGCAGTAACTAGAATCTACAGAGGGATCCAAAGCAATGCTGGGTTTGTTAATTTTGGGAAAGGCTCAGAGAGGGAGCTGGCTGTGAAGGACCTGATGGGAGCCCTGCTTGCATCGCTAAAACAAGTGGAAGGGAAGGAAGGATTGAGAGCAACAGCCCTGTTACATTCTGGAGAGTACAAAAGTGTTGTACCAGTCCACAGGTTGTGGGATATGTTGTCCCTATCATGTCATGCAAAATGCTACTGACACCGGAGAACACCAAACCCCAAGGAGTAAGTCAGAAGGAGTGATATAAACCTGAGTGAGAGCTGACACCACGTCCCAGTACTTTTTTCTTTTGAGTGCTTTTAGAGGAAAAGCCACCTCCCCAAGAAAATGGTCTGTGACTTCCAAAAGCCAGGAGTTCAAGAAACGGTTGCACGGTGTCACAAAGTACACCAACACATCCTAATGTCAAGTGCTTATCCCAGTGCTGCCTGACACTCAGTGACAGAGGCACAGCTAGATAGCTGTGACCGTGGAGAGGACATACCGGTGATGGTCAGGTAGGCAGAGGTGTTAACGAGCTCCAGGCCCCGCTGCTGCAGCAGAGCCCCATCCAGGAGCAGGTACTCCCTCTCTGGGTCCAAGTCATCTCCTACTAATGAGATCTCGCAGCCGTCCAGGTTGTGCACAATCTCATCTGACATTCGTGTGTCTGTCACTGAGATGCAAACAGAAAGAAGATATGGCCAGAAAGCCAGCCGGCCATCAGAGAAGGGAGGAGTCACTCAGAGGGATAACTGCTTACCTAAGAGTGCTCACATCATATGTAATTACTTTTCCTTCTACACCTAGCACTGACCTTAAGTAAAATCACTGTCAGTCTAATTACTTGTTGCAGGATGGTTCTAATGACATTATCTATGCACATAATAAAGTCACTTTATTTTGGAACAACATACTATTATCAGTCTGGTTCACGATAACACATCTTGGCTGTAAGGACTTTGTTGACAATGACAGTGTGCAAATTAGGAACAACACTCACACATTCCCAGGCCCTGCATGCTTTTGAAAGCTTTTCCCTGTCTCACACTGTTGGTTACCATGGTTGAGATCTTATCTTCTTTAAAATGGTAACCACATTCAATAACTAACTGCTTTCAGCAGGATTGAGAACAATCTGCTCTTAAGTCAAGGAACTCATCATTGTATGAGGAAAGGCAAAGCTTCTAAACAGAAAAGTAGGAGCAAAAAATCCCATTACCAGAACAGATAAGAAGGAAGTGAATGGACACATAGAGCACAGACTGCAGAGAAATAATCTGAGCATGATGGAAAGAAATTGAAGAACAATTGTACACACTGTAGGGTATGAGGAAACTGACTGGGGAATTCACCAGAGTAAGTTGGGCAGGAAGAGAAGGAAGAGAGCAAGAAGAGAAGAAAGTAGGAGAGAAGAAAGTAGGTTGATACTAAGTATGTGCAGGAGTAGAGAGAGTAACAGGCAGGACATCCATCCAGCACTGTATTCAATAAAGGGAAATGTAGGTAAAATGTAAAAGGGATTAGGAATGAGCAGCCTGGGAAAGAATTAGGAGAGAGTGAGGCAAATGAACTGAGTGGATAGAAAAAGTACAGGGAGGAGCAGAAAGGGATAAGAGCCGATTAGCCTACATATTGACAGACAATGTGCCTTGCTTCTAAATTTGTAAACTCTCACTTTCGGGTGTAATTATAGAGGCTCTACTTCCTCTGCAGGACCACAACTCTTGCAGGTCTTTGCAGTTTGTCTCTTACACCTTGTCCTTACTCCACTCACCGGTACCATGCCAGTTCTCCTCCTTCTTGGCCTCCACCTGGTGAGAAATAGAGCAGGTGATCTGGAGGTTGGGGAACAGGGGAATTCCTTCCGGAGACTCAAAGTCTGATGCAGGATGAGCAAAGTGGGCATTGCCACTCAGCAGGATCTGGGGGGCATCAGGCTGTAGCACCACAACATAGCCCTCCACATCAGGAATGGAGACACAGGACTCCTCACTGAAACACCTGAAGGAGAGCAGTAGAAAACATCAGTTGCCCCAAGCTTCCAACAACAACATTATAAAAGACTGCCTCCTGCCCATTACCTCCGGGGAAGGGAATATCCTTTTTCCAGCAGTCCTCCTAAAGCTTCCCAACAGCCTGCTGCACAAGGCAGAGACATGTGGTAGGAGTGACAACACTGAGATCTGGTAACTTGGTCACATCAACAAACACAGAGAAATTTAAAACCAGTCCACATGCCTGGAACACTGCTAGTGGAGGCAGAAGTTCTGCACAAGGACTAGGAACCAGTACTACAGTATCCATTTGGATATTGGATAATTTATAATTTATTTTCAGGAAGATTTTTACCCATTTTGAGACCATCTCAAAATACAAATATTCTAAAATACAAAGTGAGTCAGTGTAACTTTAGTCCAAAAGACAGGCAACCCTCTGGCTGAAGTGAGCCAGAGGTGCTGGTTTGCCCACTCACTTGACAGCAGTGGTGAGCCTGAGTGGCCGGACCCCAGGGGTAGCAAAGCGCAGTGAATTCATGTAAGCCACGTGCTGGATTGCGTGGTTGAAGGTTTCCACATCATCACCCTCCAAGGTGAGCAGGGACTGAGAGGGGTTCACATGAACCTAGAGGTGGAAGAAAAGAAAAGACCCATGGTTCCTTGTCAAATGACAGGAATCAAGGCTGAGAGAGACACAGAGGAAGAAAGGTGGAGAGTTGTCTGAGGTGGGGGAGCAGGCAAAGTCTTGGGAAGCAAGGCTGGAGAAGGAGAGTGGAGGAGACCCATGCAAGCTGGGCAGATGGGCATACCTTCATCCCTTTGCCCAGACTGTCGAAGTCACTGTAATCAAGCCCCTCACGGCAGGCATACAGGCATTCAATAACCTCCCGGCTCTCCAAGCTACCAGGGCGCACAGTGAAGCCAGCCAAGTAACCATGGAAGTAGTGGTGTATCAACAGAGGATCTCCTGAGGGAAACATGGGAGGTGGAGGGTGTGAGAGACATGGCAAGGAAGAGAGCAAAACCACAGAAGCAACAGTGTGAATGCCACACAGAAGTAAGGGAGGTAGAGAGATACAGATGGGGGCATGGGGGAATGGAAAAGCCCAGGCAACAAGAGCAACAATGTGAGGGACGTACAGATGTTAAGGGAGGTAGAGAGGACGGAAGGTTGCACAGGATATGGAAAAGCAAAGACAACAAGAAGACAGGGATGCTGAAAAAAGGAGACGAAAACTTTTGAAATTCCACATGGAGGAAAGTGAGAAAAACAGACCAACAAAAAGACAAGGGCACTGAACAGTGGGTATCATAGAGAAGTTTCTGTCAAACTGCTGAATGCCAGATGGAAACAATTTCTTATTCCCTTCTCACTCTGCTTCCTGTGAGGGCTTGTAAAAGAAACTATACATTCCACAGATAGTTAGGGATGAGGTGACATCTCCTGATGTCTCTAATGGCTATTGTGTTCTTCAGAGACCAGCTTTAATGATCAGGCATGAGTACTCTTTCTTCACACAAAAAGCATACTCCAACTCTCAAAGCAGGCTGCAGTCCTTCCATCAGCCTTTTCATGCTCCATTGGTACCAAGGTATCAAGGACCAATCTGCCAAATAAGGGGATTCCTCCCAAGGCAGTGGGAGGTGACAGGACAGGACTGGGGAAGCTGTATGAGGAAGGCACCATGCAAGAAGGGACAGTCATGCACAGTCAAGAGGGGAAGAGACCCATCTTCTTTCCTTTCCCTACCTTGCACAGAATCAGTGGCATTCTCACTTCCTCTGGTTTTCTCTTTGTTTTTCTCCTCTGCAAAAGGAGAACATCCAGCTGAGCAATAAGGCATTGGAAGATGGTAGTTACAGGGTCAGGCAAGTTATCTATACAAGGGCCTGCACTGGCCATCCACAAGAGCAGCTCTGTGCCAAGTAGGGCACCCCTCAGCAGCACATCACAGATGACAGAGGGCAGAGCTCCTCTCATGGAGCAGATGGTGAGACTGGAGTAACTGACTTAAGGCAGAAACCATAGTGCTTGCAGTTTCTCAATCCTTTCCCAGTGTTACCTATTTTGGTAATTAGCCCTGTTCACAACAAGCTATGTTCTCAATATCCCTTAAGAGTCAGATAGCTCCAGGAGAGGGTCCCAAGCTGATCAACACCGGTTGTCTGCAAAATGCCAATCAAGAGAGTACAGAGCTGTGGGAAGATGTCTGACCTCAGAGAAGCAGCAGTACAGCAAAGAATTGATCTTGCTAGAAATTTCTGCTGGAGTGAAAGCAAGCAGTAGGCAACTTTCTTTAGTTCTGTCCTGCTTCAGTCTAGCCAGAGAACTGAAGGATCTGAGAAATGCAGCCTTGCATCTCCACAGAACAGATTTTAATCTACTAGTGGCCTAACTTTATTGTAACCTGATTTTTGTCTTTCAGCCCAATTCATATACAGAAGGATTTATGACTTTCTCATATAGACCCTCAGGACAGAGAAATCCCACAATCAGCAGCATAAATAGCACTGCCTGCTTTCTGGTAGAAAAGCCAGTGATTTTCTGAATGAGGTACAGAGTTTCATCTCTCCACTGCCTGAAAGTTGGTTATCCATTGCATATTCTGTATTTTTTGTCCAGGAAGCTGCCAGAGACACTTCCCTGAGCTGTTATTACCTTGGTCCAAGGGGAAGGAAGGATCCACACTAGCTTTGGTGCCAAGAAGGCAAGATGGCTGCAGTGTGATTTGCATAATTTAGTAGTGGGTGGTGTTTCTTCCACCTCTTCTGGGTCTCCCTCTACCCCCGTTTTTTCCCAGCAGGGAAGAGCGTGGTTTGGGGAGAGGGCACTCACCGGCCCAGCAGGCCCCGATCATGAGGGAAGGCTCTGGCGGTGGCGGGTGGATGAGGCCATTGTCGTGGATCAGGGCAGGGTCGTAGGAGACACCGTCCACGTACAGCGTGACCGTGGGGAACTCCAGATTGAGGGCGTAATGGTGCCACTCATCGTCGCAGACCTGCGGCAGACAGCCGAGCACAGCATCAGCAGAGGGCAGGAGGAGAAGGGACATGGGGAGGATGCAAACCCTTCCTCACCTGCTCAAGCTTCCAGAGGAATTTCACAGGCCTTGCACTTTCCAGCAACGGCCAGTAGAGGAAAGAAATCCGGCAGCCATGCACAGCCAGAGAGTAGTGTGAGTAGCCATCCTCTGCCAGGGATAAGCACAGGGATAAGTCACACTCCAAGCAGTCCCACTAGCCAGAAAGCAGAAGCCAGTGAGCAGAAGGCAGTGAGCTGCCATGCATGACTGGCACTAAGCACCATGTGCACAAAGGAGGCACAAGTGCTCTGAGGAAAACGGACACCTAAAGAAGCTGTGCTCCCAGGAGGAACGCCTGCCCAAGTCCTGCTTTGGAACATCAGAGATTTACCCCTGCAGGGCCAATCCCTCTTAAGGAGTTAAGAGGCAGTGGGCAGGTGTCACCACTCCAGGAGAAGTCTCACCGCTCTGCACGGTACTGCAGATCACAGTCTCCTCTTCCCGCCTGCCTTTGCTGGGCACCACGGCATGCTTCATCCACACGGACAGGGTGAAGTGGTCACTCAGCCCCTCGTGGCCATTCGGTCCATTCACCACAGGCACCTGCGCAGCCTGGCTGCCATTGAACCAGTAAATGAGGCTGCTGTCCTGGCTGTAGTGCACCGAGAGCCGCGCTGTCCAGTTTGCTGTGGGGCTAGGCACTGGCAGAAGGTCAATCTCTCCTGAGGCAGCACCTACCAAGAAGGGAGAGAGTCAGGAATGCTGACTTGGGAGAATAAAGGAGCCTGAGAACTGGGGATCAGATGAAGTGGGCACTGGAAGCCTCACTGTAATATCTAAGTGCACAGGGAAATAAGAGGAATGTCTGGAGAAGAATGGTGACCTTTTCTTCAGTGCTGAGGGAATTCCCACAGACTCCTCATATCGGGACAATGCACAGAAATCTCTGGCTTCCCAGCAAGGAAAGCACAGGTAGTCCCTTATAAAACTAGAAAGTTGTGGAAGTGTTCAGTGCCAGGTTGGATGAGACTCTGAGCAACCTGGCCTAGTGCAAGGTGTCCCTGTCTCTGGCAGCGATGTTGGACCTAGAGGATATTTAAGGTTCCTTCCAGTCCAAACCATTCTACAATTCCATGAGAGTGCAGGACCATTCACTGCCCCTCAATGCAATGCACAAGCTCGGTGTCCTCCCATCCCAGTGACCACAGCAGACGTGAGGAATGTATCCCCTGGTACTTCTGCTGTGTGGGGCTCAGCTACTCTCCAGAGGGAAAAGCAGGGCGCAGTGCAAGAGCCACCCTCAGCCCAGGAAAGAACCAATTTACCACAGAGTTTGCGCAGTGACTTCTCAGAGTAGTTATCCCGGTCACAGCCCTTGGCCACATGGTTTGTCTGCAGCTCCACCGTGGCCTGGATGTTCCACAGTGGCTCATCACAGGTCTCCAGGTGAATGGTGGGGAACAGCGCCAGGCTGCCTGCACCAGGAGTGTACTCAATCCTCTTGTTCCAGCCTAATGGAAAGAAGTGAAAGAGAGAGATTAGGAACTGCTGAGGACACAGGGCCAGAACACCTGGCATACACACAAGTGGCATCTATGGACTAGTCCAAATTTTTGGCCTTTTCCACATTGGAAACACAGCTTTACGCAGCTGGCATCGATGCACGGAAAGATTTCCTAGAAGCACAGAGTCCAAGGTCACAGCTTCTACAGCTAATACTGGTGTGTCATCACTCTGTGGTTGGTCAGCTTCTCCTATCAGGCAGAGCAAGTATTTAGCTGCACTCCCTTTAATTCTAGTTAACTCAGGTGAACCTGGAGGAACATGCCGCCACTGGAAAAATCAAATACTTTCCAGGAGAGCAGCCCCAGAAACTATCTTTGCTCAATGCAGTCTAAGAGCTTTATCAAACATATGGCAGCTCACAGTAACCCAAGGAATGATTTTCCAATGTTAGAATTTACCTTTCAGTGGCTTTGCAACAGACTTAGACATCTGCTGCATCCCCTGATGGAGATGAGTTGGTGCCAGAACTGAACCATATATATGGGCACACAAATTTGTGTGTGTATATACAAACATTTGTGATGAGCAGGACTAAGTAGTAGCTAAGCAAAAGTGAAGAGAACAGATAAATGTGTTTGGTGGTCTCATACCCTGCCAGCTGGGCTTGCAGGTGGGTTTCACCTGGATTTCCACTTCAGCATCATCAGAAGCCCTCTTCTTTCCACAGTCATAGGCTGTCACTGTGAATTTGTAGACACGATCCGCACTGTACTGCAGCTTCTCTGTGTTCTCAATGTTCCCTGGTTTGCAAAACAAAGGGATCAAGGTAGAGGACAAGCAGTCTCGTCAAAGATGTCCTTCTAAAAATCACTCATATCTTTGATCAATGACAAAAACAACCAAAAAAGAGTTGAGTCACTCTGCCCAATGTCACTTTGTAACAGGTTATAGCATCCCAGAAAATGGATGCCGCTGGTCTCACCAGGATAGATAAGCAGTGCTGGAAAATTTATATAGCACAGTTCTGCCTTAAAATGGGGCTGGCAGAGAAGGAGCAGAGCAGGAAAACAGGAGTGATGTGCATGTGGTGGGTGAGGATTCTTACCGTCATTGTCAATGAGGAAGGGAATGTTGGGGGTCAGGATCTCATAGTAGCAGATCTGGCTGTACTGCGGTGAGCAGTCCCCATCAATGGCCTCCACACGCAAGATGCGGTCATACAGCTTTCCCTCTGTCACCGCCACGCGATACAGCTTCTCCACAAAGACGGGAGCAAACTCATTCACATCGTTTACTCGAACGTGCACTGTGGCCCTGAGGCAGAAAGACATCAATAAGAACTCATGGGCTGATTTAGGAGCCATGTACCGCCTAAATTTCAGAGTAAGTTATTCTTTTAAAGGGCACCACTCTGATTTCCAGATGTCAAAAGCAAGGACAAGGAAAGACACCTTGATTTCAGTGCAGCAATGTTGTCACACAGGTGCTTGGACAATGGTTTGCAACCACCTGGAAAGAGCAAAAATAATAATCTGGACCTCCTACCCACGTGCAGCTATGTAAAACACCACTTTTATAAACTGCTGTCAAACAGCCCTTGTTTCTGTATTCATTCATGTGACAGTCAGTGAACATTTCTCTTTGGGTCTTCTTAGCATGTTGAGTTGCAATATCATGGCTAGAGAAAAATACTTCTGGCTAAAGAAAGTGCTTCCACAGCAAGTTTCATTTGCATTTTTGTCACAGATCCACATTTTGTAGCATGCAGCAATGTCTGCATGAACTTACTTGTGTGATTTTTTGGTATTTGTTCCATCAGGTCCCTCTCCACAGTCATAGGCCTGGATGGTAAATGTGTGCTCCTTATGCGCTTCACAATCCACTGGTTCCTTGGCCCGGATCAGCCCCTCTCCTGTAGCTTTGTCCAGGATCACAGCTTCAAAAGGTACCCCTGACCCATGGATCCTGAAGCCACAGATTTCACCTGGTACACACAAAACCAGAGAGGAAGGGGAGAAAGAAAAGAACTGAGAAGAGTATATTATACCCCTTGCTTTCCTTTCCTGTATTTTCTTCCTTTCTAACTTACACCTTCCATTCTCCCCCATTATCATCCTTCATTTCAAGCAGTTTTTGGTTCCCTAGGAGTTTCTTCTGCTACCCATTACAGCCATTAATGGTGCAGATTGCCATCTACTGGAGAATACTCTCACGGCAAAGAGTCCTGACCAGCATCACGAAAGACTGAAGGTTACAAGGCCCAAGCTACATTTATTAGTGCTACACAGCCACAATCCTGGGGGAGCATCTTATTTCTCCTCTGCATCCCTCAGGGAAGCAAAACAGGCCATATACTGCAGATAGCCAGAGCATGAAGATCCATGATGTCTCATCCACCCACACACACAGGATGCACTGAGTACTGCACGGAACTGCAGATAGGGTCACCTAAGCCCTAAAATTCAGCTCCCAGGGACCACATTTACTCTCCCAAAGCTGAGCAAAAATGAGTGAGGAAACTCCAGGCATGGCCTAAGCAAGGACTAGGAATACAACCATTGAAAGCCTCGCCTGCTGTTCCGAGGATTTATGCTCACTGTGAGGGGATGTAGCACTGCCAAGGAAGTGTGCCCTACCAGCTTTCTCCAGGGTTCACAGACACAGCGCTGTGCATGTGATCTTTGGAAATAGCAGAACTGCGTCAAAAAGTAGCTGGCTCCACCCTCAGTTCCCCTCCCTAAGGAAACAGCTCACAGCATCCTAAATCAAGCTGTGCCCAATTTGCCTCCAGACTTCACTAGGGACCTCCTCCGGAACAAGGTTTGGAGGTGATTGTTTCCTGAAGAGATGTAGGATCCAGCACTGTGTCCCTGCCCTCCACCCTTGCCAGAGCTGCTCCCCACCTACCTGCATAGCGCAGTGGAGCATCTTTGTCCAGCGCAAACAGCGGCGGGTTGAGCAGGACGGTGTTGTCATTCTCCATGACAATGCCCTGATATTCAGCTTCAATCCATGGTTTGTGCTTGTTGGCTGAGGTAGATTTGGGATAAGGGATGAAGGACAGGAATGTGTTAGCCACCAATTGCAGATTCAGTAGGAAAAGTGAAGAATTTCACCCCCTGTAAAGTAACGACCACCCCTCACCACCTTCTTCTCTAGAAATAAAGATGTCTAAAATAGGCTAGGAGAAAAAATGTATCTTTATTTAGTTCCACTCATGGGAGATCTCTTCAGAAACAATGTGTTCCTTCTCATGTCCTCATTACTATCTTCCTAATGAAATACACCGAGAGACATCTGGTTGCCCAGAAAAGCTGGAGCAGTTTAAAAAAGGTGAACTCAAGAGACAGAAGTGGCCTCAGCCTGGAGACAGATTCCAAATGCTAAACCCTTTAGCTCAAGGAAGCCCTAACGAAAGGATCCTGCCTACAGCTTCCCTTGGGGTATCCCCAGGGGGCAATGCAGCCATTATCACTTCTGCCTTGCACCCTCTAGACTAAGGCCCAGGACATGGCCAGGTACACCTTCAGTCAGCCATCCTAGGCACATAACAACCTATTCTGAGAGTCCCTTGCTCTTTCCTTCCCCACTCCATGGTGAGCACCATATTCCTTTGGCCCCTCCTTGATAATCCCTTTGGCTGGAGCCCAGCCAGGCTTGGCATGGAGGCAGCAGCCAGCAGGAGGCTCTGAAAAATGTCACAGGCCCAGAAATAGCAAATTAATCTTTATCACACAGGCTTCGGGGCAGGGAAAGGGAGAAATAAATGGGTGGGGGGGAGGGAAGGAGAGAGAGAAAAAAAAATCATTACCAATAACAAACCCCTCCCCCATGCCCACTCCCTGCCAAATGGGCCTCAGAGATTATATTACATGGCCTAGTTACAACCCCCATTCCCAGATAATCCCCCACTCTCCCACCCCCTGGAGACCAAGATTTATTACAACCCAGCAATACTTTGAGCACAGCATGGCTCAGAGCTGGTGGGGAGTAGGATACAGAGCCATTCCCCTCAAGGGCACTACTTTCAATATGCTGAATCCATTCTCTGCAGCACAGTGTCCTCTGAAAGGCCATAATGGCATGGCCTCGTGTTGACTCAAAAGGGGCAGCATCCTGTGCAACCGAGCACTGGTGCATTTCAGGGGCAGGGGTGCTGCCAGGGGTGCTGGGGGGCCAGCAGGCAGGGTGACAGGTCAGCAAGAGGATGTCCCAGCAGGGCAGAGTGGGCAGATCCAGCCTGGTGTGGCAGCGAAGAGCGTGGCTTGGCACTTCTCCACCACCGTATTGATTGAGATTATAAAGCATTGCGTAGGAAATCCAGAGAAACATCCATCCTGCTCAGTATGCAGGTGGAATCCTCCCTGTGTGCAAGTGCTCACGTCTCCCCCTGCCCCTCCATTGTCCCCACCGGATTCCATTCCATTCCGGCTCTATCCATGCGCCACACCACCGAGGTGGGGATCCAGAGCTATAAATGCCAAATGTGCCCTGTTGCTGGGGTAACAAGCTGATGGTAGAGAGATAAATCCTTTGCTGCATCCACCTGCAACTTGGGAATCACCAATCTGATTTCTCGGGAAATGAGTTTTTGGAGAACAGGAAAACATTTTAGGAATATTTTTAGGATACAGACTCCTACCAGGATACAGACTCCTACCAGCTTCAAGAAAGCTCCCGTCAATCTAATATAATTTGCCAAAGGTGGGTAGATGTTTCCGAGTGCAAATTCCCAAGAGAAGGAGAATCCAGAGCACGAGGGGCCTTTCCTTGCCAGTGAGCCCCATGGAAGCAGAGCAGAACAAATAAATGCCCCTGCCAATGTCAGGGTACGCATAGCTCTGTGGTACACCCGCCCCATAGCCTTGACTCTTCCAAGGCATGGAAAGCATCTTAAGGTGTCACATTCCCCAATGAGCCCAGAGTCCCTCAAATGTTTACAGATTTTCCCACCCTGTCAGATTACGAATACACTGGCTCCCCTCGGATGAATCTCTCATGCTTGTCTCTACAGCCACATATTAGAAATCTACATCTTTTTCCATTACTCTGTGTGCTCAAAGAATATCTGCATTCAGAACGTTACAGCTGTAGTGCTGGGGTGGTTTGGGGGTCTTTCATCTTTAGCACATAAAACACATAAAATCAACCTGCATCGTTAACGCATAACTATACATAAACAGCTCCTATTGACAGATTGTAGATGGATAAACTAGGACTGGAAGATGGAGCTAGGGAATGTGTTTTATGAACTGCAGGGGTCTGTGGAGAAACAATATATTCTCTCTCAGCATGCTAGGGAAGGAATGGGAATTTAAATCCACCCAGCGATAACTAAACAAAAGCAACACAAGTGGGTGGAAAAGGGGAAAAAGCGAGGGGAGCGCTAGGAGACGGAAAGAATGGAGAAAAAAGCGGTCGGTGGTAGGATGACAGATGGACAAAGTAGAGAATGGAGATGGGATGGCATGAGGGCGCCCGAAGGGGCGAAGAGAGCCGGGGCCGCCGGCGACCAGGGAGATGCCCCGACAAAAACGTGCCAGGCGAAGGCGGCGGGCAGCGCGGAGCCGCACCGCCACCGCGGGGGCGGATGGACGTGTCCCTCCAGAGCCCCTCCGCGGGGGCTGCCAGCGGCTCCCAGCGGAGCGCCCGCAGCCGCCCGGGACCGTGCCCTCGGCGCTCCGCCGCTCACCTTTGTTGGAGGCGCTGCCGGGCAGCGCGGCGCAGAGGCAGAGCAGAGGGAGGAGGACGGCGGCGCGGGGCCGAGGGTCGCCCATGGCGGCGGCGGCGGCGGGTCCCGGCAGGACCCACGCCCTCGCTCCCGCGGCGGCGGCGCGCAGGGACGGCGGCACCTCCGTTAGCCGCTCCGCGCCGCGCCCCGCCCGGCCCCGCCCGCACTGCAGCATGACGTCACGGGCCGCGGGGCGCGCAGCCAATGCGCGCGGCCGCCGCGCCAGGTGCCGCGGGACGGGGATGCGGGACAGGGATGCAGGACAGGGATGCAGGTGGGGCGCGCCAGCCTCTCCTCGCCTCCCCACTGAGGGCCAGGCAGCTCGCGGAGAGTGGCGACGGCTGCGGGAGCCAGCCCGAGGAAGGGAGAAGCTTCGGCACCGGGGCGGCTGCTGAGGGAGGAGGAGGGCGTGGAGATCGGGAGGATGTGGGGGTGAAGGGATGCAGACCGCACCCGGAGCCGGGCTCAGGCTCGGGCTCGGCAGGGCGGAGCTGCCAGCCTGCCGCTGCCTCTCCTCGACGGGGTGTCCGCAGGCCGGGGCACTGCTCCGACGAAGCTCGCAGCCTCCGGCGCCACGGTGTGAAGAAGAGCCGGAGAGGGAGGGTCCCTTGCCGCTGGCTGGAAGTCCCGAGTTTAATACGAGCATCCCCTGAGGAGGGCGGAGGGTGAGGTGACCCGCCGTCCCTACGTCCTGCCCAGCCGAGGCGGAGATGCTGGAGCAGGGGCCGTCCCGGCCCTTTCCGCGCCCCCCGGTGCGGGGACTCTTACTGCGGCGAGGGGCGCGGGGATCGGGCCGCCCCGCAGCGCTCTCCGCACCGCGGGAGAGCCACCGGCCCGCCCGGCGAGCCAGCTCGGTCCCAGCTCCGCGCCTGCCCGGCTGCCTCCGCTCTTTCCTCCGCGCCGTCCGCCGTGTCCCTGTGCCCCGGGATGCCTCCCAACCTCACCGGCTATTACCGCTTCGTTTCCCAAGAGAACATGGACAATTACCTGCGGGCTTTAGGTAACGCTCCCCTCCCCATCACACTCCCTCCCCCGCTTGAGTTCTGTTCTCTATCTCCAAAAAGTTAAGAGTCGGAATGAGGAAGGGAATTGAGAACCCTCTGCTAACCTTCTGTCTCCTACCATCACTTTTGCGCTGTGGTAGTAGAGGAAAGGTAGTACTATGGCTGATGTTCCTTGGCTAAAAGAGTGGAGGAGCTCTACTGGAGGAGGGGCCCAGGTCGTCCACACATTTCCCGTCTCTCTCATTCTCTAGATATCAACGTGGTCCTGAGAAAACTGGTCTGCCTATTGAAGCCGGACAAAGAGATTATCCACACGGGAGATCACATGGTCATCCGCACTATCACCTCCCTGCGGGACTACATTATGGATTTTGACCTGGGAGTCCAGTTTGAGGAAGACCTGGGACCCGTGGATGGGCGCAAGTGCCAGGTGAGAAACCCGAGCAGTGCAGTTTCACAGGGGCCTGGGGTGTGCTGAAGAGTTCAGGGACTTGCTGAGCTTTTCACTCAATAACCAGGTGAGAACCAAGCCCAGGGCTGGCATGCCCCTGCAGGTCCAGGAGTAAGTGGTTGTATGAGTAAGAGAATGAGCACCAAAGAGCCAGAAACCAGTTTTCTGGGATCTGGAAGATATCCTCTGGAGCAAAGCCCTGAAAAGATAGAATGTCATCCCACTTGGCAGAACTCTGTTGTTGCACTTGGAAGCCAGAGGGTCATTCACCTCCCACAAAGACCATCTGTCCCAAGGAACCACTAGAGAGATACCAGATCAGGGATTGCATTTGAAGTTGTGCTGGAGAGCAATAGCCAGTGTCATTGCTGGAAATATGTATCACCCTGATCCACTTGTCTCAGGACCGCGTCTTCCCCTCTTCTTCCTTTCAGACAACGGTCTCCTGGGAGGGGGATCAGCTGGTGTGTGAGCAGCTGGGAGAGAAGAGGAACCGAGGCTGGAGGCACTGGTTGGAGGGGGACCAGCTGCATCTGGTGAGGAGGGGTCCAGTGCAGCTTGCAAAATCCCAATCACAGTGAGGGTGGGGGGGACACAGTGTGGGTGCTGTCGGCTCTGAGCCAACCCTGCAGTTTCCTTCCACCTTCTCTCGGACTTCATCCCCGGCTCTGCGGGGGCAGCCACAGCTTCACACAAACATCCGCCTCCAGGGTTTAAAAGTTAAACTCAGAAGTTAAACAGCTCAACAAAGGCCGTATCCCTCCCCTGCCCTGTAGCCAGACCCGCAGGGACTTTGTGAGGGTCGGCAGTGCATCATCGTGTGGCCTGCGAGGCTCCAGCCAGCAGAACTGGAGAGAGACAGGAGGGGATCCAACCTAAAGTCCCCTTTTGTCCCCCTTTTCCCAGCGCATGACTGCTGAAGACGAGGTCTGCGTCCAGGTTTTCCAGAAGGTGAAGTGAGCGCTCTCCGCAGAAACGCCCGGACGGGACCCGAGCTCCCCACTGCGGGAAAGAAAAAGAAAACAAGACCCCAGCGGGCCGAGCCCCCCCCGTAGCAGAGTGTTTTCTTGAGCCTCGCCCACCGGCCGGGGGTCACGGGCGGGCCGGGCCGGCGGGGAGCGGGAGGCGGGGAGCGGGATGGGCCGGGGCGGGGATGGACCGCCGGCTGCGCCGAGGCTCCTTTCACAATAAAAGCGTCGGGGAGGAGCGGGGCGGGGGCTGCCCCGCAGCCGGCCCGGCCCGCGCAGCTCCCGCGCTCCTCCTGCCGCCACCACCTCGGTCCAACCCCGCGATGCCCTCCGGGGATGGGCTGGGGGTCGGTCCCCGCCTGGCCAAGGGTAGCTCAGGCCGCTCCATCTTCTGCAACCACCACCTGCCGTCTTCTCTGGTCCTCTGGGGTTGCTACATTCTTTCCGGGATCATGGGATCGTGGAATGGTTTGGGTTGTAGCGATGTCAAAGATCATTTAGCTCCCAGCTTCCTGTCCCCCTGCCATGGAATTCAGGAAGAGTTTCTTCAGGGAAAGCGCTGTCAAGCATTGAAATGGACTGCCCAGGGAGGTGGTGGAGTCACCATCCCCAGAGGTGTTCACAAAATTATTTGATGTGGCACTTACTGCCATGGTCTCATTGAAAAGGTTGATGATTGGTCAAAGGTTGGATTTGATGATCTTGGGGGTCATTTCCAACCTAAGTGATTCTGTGACATTTCACTTAGATCAAGTTGCTTTAAAGCCTCATCCAACCTGACCTTGAGCACTTCTAGGAATGGGGCAGCCACAGCTTCTTGGGATCCTCGAGTAGGATGGGTAGGAAACAGAACTTGTCCTTCAGAGTCTAGGATTCTCATGTGGTGCTGTGAAGCATGAGGGCTGGAGTAATCAGCCCCATGTTAACCGCGTTCCTGAGACGGTTCTGTGGGTGAAGGAGTGTCAGGATCTCTTCCTGGGGTAAGAAACCGCAGCCACCACCTCTAGCCCCAATATTCCTTCTGGCATTCTTGGCAGGGTCTCTTCACAACCAGTGTAGCTCCACTGGTTCACAGCTGTCTGTGATCAGAGACCAAGGGGCAGAACCAAAGGAGGTAAGATTCCCTGAGAATCCAGACTTGTGCCACAAAGAGAGGTTTTCTTTAATTAGGACACCTGGTTGGATGAGCATGAGCCCACAGGCAGTTATTTCTCAAAAATGCTTGTGGTTGCCCCCCAGCAAAAGGTTGAAGGGCAGGGTACACAAAAACATGCAGCTACTGACACCACAGAGAATCAAGAGACTGGCAGGTTTTTTGAATATAAGCCCTTTATAAGCTGAAAAAATGCAATTTTTTTCTGCCAGCAGCTCATTTAAAATCAGTGTTTTCTGGAGAGCTTCTTTTCAGGGAACTGCAAAGATGAGTGCCATGAGAAAAGCATTACTTCAGAACATGTGATAAGCCAAGGGTTGGGGAGCTGCAGCTGTGCCTGCAGTGTCAACCTCTGACTCTTTATGGTCGTATCTTAGGACAGCAGCACCCTGTCAGTATCCACAATCCATAGTTTGAGTGCCGCAATCAGAGCCAAGCCATCCAGTTTGTCTGTTCTGTGCAGACCTCCTCAGCCTGTCACTCCTTCTACCATGCAGAACCTCTGTGTGATCTTTGTTGTATCATGAATTTGCAAAAGGCAGACAGCAGCCAGAGCTGGTTCCACCGTTGCCCTCTTTGCACTCTTCCATGCCACAAGAATGCCCTCTGAGCTTCTGATGCCCAGCACCAAGCCCACCTCACCATGTCCAGGCTGGTATCTTCCAGACTGTGTGATCAACAATTAATCAGCTCATTCCAGACCCTGCACCACAGGCTGGTACAAACTCTCCTCTTCTGAGCCTACATTCTGGTCGGACGGCAGACACTGTTGCCTTCAGGTGATTAGCCAGACTCTTCCACTGGCCTGCCAGCCATCCACATAATTTTCCTGTAAGCCTGTGATGTGATAGGTCAAGTAGGCTGCTTCTGACTCATTGCCAGCCATCATGTATCCATGACAGCCTCACTTTTTCAGGGAGAATCTGATTGTGCCAGAACCATAGCTAAGAATCATACTCACTTGATGTGGTCCACGCTAATGTTAATCATAGGGGATAGTCCTGCAACATATTCTAGGGCTTCAGATAGTAACTACCAGCATTAATAATTCAATTTTTTTCTTTCATAATCATGCTGTAGGTGTGATGCCTAAGTCAGGTGGTGACTTTACCCAACAGCACTATATTGCTGACACATAGGGCTATGAGAAGTGAGGATGCCACTGTGAAGCAGTGGAAAGTTGTGATATTGGGAGGACACAAGTGGGAGGAGGTGTTATATTGGTGAGGGGTGCTGGTGCTGCAGAAATGTGTACCCCTCAGGGTATTACACTTGGTTTTACTCCTTGATTTAGAAGACGCAGAAACAGGCTGCCAAGATGCTGCTGCTCATCGTCTCATACCAAGGGAAAGACCCACTCTTAGAGTCCTGAACCTTCTTTTGGTCTTGGTCATCCTCTCCCTACCAGCCAAAGCTGCAGAAGCAGCATGATTTGTCTGAAAGACTGCTGAGCCACTGGACAGCACAGGCCTGACTGCGTGAAAGTCAAGCCCAGTGGCAGTGTCCCCAGAAGGCTCAAAACAAGCCTTTGGCTACTTTGGGTAGTGAGACCAAGGGTGTTGAAGATAGAGTGCCCTGGGAAAGCACCTCAGTGTTCATAGGTGAGCTGGGGCCCGCAGCCCTGCTGTGCTGTAGGGTAGATGGTGTAGTTGTAGGAGCCCAGACAGACATAATTCCCTGTCCTCCATGCTTCAGGCTTAAGGATAAACTATCCAGCTCCTTCTTCTCTGTAGATGAGAGGATCTGCATGCCAGAGGATATTTTCACAGTTTCTGAGTCTGTAGAGCATATTTCTTTCCAATGACCTCCTGCAAGACACTGTATTCAAAGCAGGGTTCTTGCTCCATGAGAGGATGTTGGCATCTCGGCCGTGCTGAAGATCTATGGTTTTTTCACTTTGCACTGATATTGTCTGTATTTATTGTCCAGACCACTTGTAATGCAGCTGATGCCAGTAGGCAGCAAACAGGTGTTAGTTTTGTCATTCTGTAGTCCTACAGGAAATCTGCCCCTAAGTAAATATGGGCACGAATGTCCTTCCAATGAAGAACTGGTACCATGGTATTTCCTGGCTCCAGCCTGATACGAAGAGGATTGTGCAGAGCATCTGGAGGGGAGTGCCACCAGTGGGAGCACTGGAGCAGGACTGAGGATGGAGCTGTGCCGTCCAAATCAGGCATGCTTCTGGGATATATGTTAGAGGTGGGCTCGGGCTGGATGTGTCCCCAGCTAAGCACCCCTGTTTCACCGGCTGAAGTACTCTCCTGTTATTCCACATGAGGTTGTCGGGACGGGAGAAGGGAATGAAGACACGGGAGATGTGCTCTGAAAGTGTCACAGGGCACTCCCAGCAAGTGTCCCCTGGACAGAACATTGCTTGTCAAGGACACAGCGAAATTATCTACTTCCTTACAGATGATCCTCAGGGGCGTCTGTCTATCCGTGCTTTGCCAGGGAACACTCTTCCCACCAGTGACCTGCTCATAACAGATATTTCCAAGAGCAGTTTCCAGTACTTCCCTGCTACTTTCCAGGTGTGATTTCTGAGTAAGAAACCTCCGGCATGGCACGGCACAGCACAGCAGTGAGCCTGCCCAAGTGTGTTCATGATGCGCAGAACATACTTGGACATCAGGAAAGGATAATGTCCCCCGTTTAATCTTTAATCTGATATGTGGGGCCATATGGTGTTATTACAGTGGCATTAATTATATGTTTATGTGATCTTTTTCAGATAATAATTCAAAGATGTTTGATGTGCAGATTCTCTAGTACACTTCCATAAATATCCCAAAGATGCTTCCTTCATTTTTTTTAACACTATTTTCTTCTTCATTCAACATGTTTTTGTGGCTGTGAACTACTTCCTCCAATTTCAATGCAAGACTCTTCCTAACCTCTCTGAAGCCACTCATAATTCTAAGGAAAAACACTAAAATGGTGTTTTATCTCTTAGACCAAAGCCTGAAGGCCAAGAAATTTTAAACGCCATAAAGTTGGGCACCATGTTGTTAAAAGCCTGAAAGGGATTTTTAAGCTGCTGTATTTTCTCATTTCCCCATTAAATAGAGGATGTTATCTATCCATCTTGGCTCTCCTAAAAATACTTGCAGAAGAAACATCAAGAGGGGTCCTTGAAAAGGAGTTTAATTCTGTAGACTTTTTCATTTTTCTTAATATCTTTTTAACTCAAGTGCCTGAGGCTTCCAGCTTTTCTCGAAGATGATCCCAGTTCTCACCCCCCCAAAAAATCATAGCAGTGCTCTTCAGCAGGTCAGAATTGAGAAAACTTATCTGTTTTGACAGCTTGATTTTTATAAGTTTGAATTAACTTGTGAATTCTATAATTTGTTTTCATCATTGTATACCAGAAAACAGCCCAGGAGGATTGGAGGCTAGGGGGGACTTCCTAGGGGGACATTTTCGGTGGGAACAAACTCGGAACAGCTTCTGAATTGCAGACCGTGCCCTCGGAGTGGTCTCTGGCAGTCGTTTTCCTGCCTCCTGGGCCGGAGGAGGTAGCTCGGCTCTGCGCGGCCGGGCCGGGCACCCCCGGTGCGCTCCCGGTCCGTGTCCGCTCGGGGCCGGGGCGCTCGGCAGCAGAGGGCAGCAGAGGCGGCCTTGGGAGCTGGTCCGCTGCCAGGCTGATCGCAGTCCGGCTTTCTATTCCCCGCTCCTGCCTCCCTCGCTCCCTCCTCCTCCTCCTCCCCCCGTCCCGCCCGCCCCTGCTCCCGCCGGCCGCCGCTCCGAGCTCCGCCGGGCTGCACGGGCAGGGCGAGCGCACGGAGATGTGAGTCGGGGCTCTGGGGAGGGAGACGCGCCCGCACTGCCCTGGGGGAGGGCGGGGGGCGTGGGGGTTAGACCCTTCCAGGGAGGAGACTAGGACAACGGGGCTAAGCTCTGGGCAGTGAGCTTGTTTCGGAGGAACACAGAGGGCAAGAGGGGAGATGCGCAGAATGAGCCAAAAAAAGCGTGAGTGCCAACTTTCGGAGGACAAAGGTGGAGGTATGACTGGGTAGAGGGCTGCCCAGGAGACTCTGGCAGGATTGCTCCACAGCAAACCGAGCTTGAGATCTCCAGATCCTCGCCAAAAATCCTAATCTGGTGATAACCCAAAACAGCCTGCCAGTCCAGCATCAAGGGGGACCAAACTTCTCCTGGTTCTATAAGAACCAGCCCTACAGCTTCTGGGAACATGCAGACCTTACTCAGCGAATTCACACTGCTTCCTGGGTTGATGAATTTCTCTGTAGAGGCTACTTGGAACCTTGTTAGTGCTGGTGTCTTCATTTCAGCTGCCCTTCTTCCTCCTGAGTGATTCAAGGCAGCAGCTGGTCCTGCCATTAGGCCCCCTGTGTTTGCACAGTGCACAAGTCAGTTGGGAAGTCTCTCCTGATTTTGAATGACCTAGTTTTGTGCAATGTCATACTTTATTTGTCATGTTCACAGGAATGTTCCTTGTCTCCCATGGGCCTTCCTGTTTTTTGGAGTGATCGGTTCCAGTCCGGTCCCGAGAGGTTCTCCCCTTTTTGGAGAGGTCAGATCACCTAGTTATCCCAAGCCATATCCCAATGACAACATCAGCAGCTGGGATATCCAGGTCCCAAAAGGCTATGTGGTGAAGCTGACCTTCAAATACTTTGACCTGGAGCCATCTGAGTCCTGCTTCTATGACTATGTTAAGGTATGTGCACAGACACCTGGGCTAAGGGGTGCCTGGAGATGGCAATCAGTGGCCACCACGTGCAATGGCTCTTCATCCACCAGGCCTCCTCTGATGCTCCCCAGGAGGGAAAGGGGAGGAGTTAAAGATAGAAATGGGAGGAGTAAGCACTGGCTGGTTGGGTAATATCAGTGCCTGGAGCAGACTCAATCTTATGAGGCTACACTGATTTCACCTTAACTTTGACAGATCAAAGCAGACAAGAAGGACTTGGGCCGATATTGTGGCCGGCTTGGGTCTACCATAGGCAATCACCCGGGAAGAAAGGAGTTTGTATCGAAGGGGAACAAGATACACCTGGAATTTCACTCTGACTTCTCTAATGAAGACAATGGCACAGTGATTCCCTACAGGGGCTTTCTGGCATATTACAGAGCTGTGGGTGAGTAGGAAATACCCTTGGTGTGCAGAAAGAAAAGCCTATGTGGCTCCAACCAATTTTCCTCCTTGACAGGCAAATAAAAGAAGCTTTAGGGAAGAGTATGGATTTCTAAGTATTGTCAGTGTAGATCAGGGAGGTTTAACACTTTTCTCCCCTTGCCCTTCATTTCCTGTCTTTAGATCTGGATGAATGTGAGCCTAACAATGCTGCCCAGAACGATGAAAGGCCTCAGTGCCAGCACTTCTGTCACAACTATGTCGGTGGCTATTTCTGTTCTTGCCAGCTTGGCTACAAGCTTCAGAGTGACCACCACTCCTGCAAAGGTAAAGAGAAATTTTAAAAGATCAGAGGGTTCCAGAAAAGGAGCCCTTCATGCAGGAAGGGTGGGAGAAATTACTTAGGAAGCAGATAACGGAGCTGCAGAAGGCACAGCCCCATGATGTGACCTCTCCTTTCTTCCTCTTCACCAGTGGAGTGCAGCAGTGAGTTGTTCACAGAGGCATCTGGGTTCCTGAGCAGCCCCGAGTACCCCCAGCCCTATCCCGAATACCTCCAGTGTAACTACAGCATCCGTCTGCAGAAGGGCCTGTCTATCTCCCTCAAGTTCTTGGAACCCTTTGAGATTGATGATCACCAGCAAGTCCACTGTCCTTATGACCAGCTCAAGGTACTGAAATTAGCAAACTCTCCTCCCAGCCCTGCTGCCAGACTTGGGCAGGAATCGTGGGGACACCACTATTCAGATGAGAAATATGGAGTTGGTACAAGCAGTCTGACCCAGCACAAGCCCCTGCCTCTCCCTCAGTGCATTTAATTACCACTGTCATGAGGTCAGAGGCTCTGGGTCATAGGCCCCCTGTGAGTGAAGAAAAAAAACAAACCCACCCTTCTTCCAGTTTATTTTCCCTTTGATTTAATCTCAGGGGTTGATGTGATCCCCAGATAAGGGAGAAGCAGAGCTTGTGGTAGGTCAGTCTGTTGTTCTGATCTATCAGTGAAGGCATCAGCAAAGGTGGGTCAGACATATTGAGACAGAGAGGCATGTGTGTTTCTGTCCCTGTGATACATGTTTTCCTCATCAGATCCAAGCACAAGGGAGAGAGATTGGTGAATTCTGTGGCAGGGAATCACCTGGCATCATTGAAACCAACAGCAACGAGGTGGACATACTCTTCCTCACCGATGAGTCAGGGTTCAGCCGTGGCTGGAAGATCCACTACACCTCAGAGAGTAAGAGATTTCTCCCCTAGAGGCTACTACAGCCTACTGATACTGTTTGCTAATCCCAGCTTAATGTGTCCTACTCTGACAGAAATACGGTGCCCACAGCCTGTCCCACGGGATCAGTTTACCATCATCAGAGACCTGCAGCCTGTGTATCAATTTCAGGACTATTTTGTTGTTAGCTGCAAGACTGGGTACAACTTGATGGAGGTGAGATCCCCCCTCCACTCCCTTTAGCCATATTCTGTTTTGTCTTCAGTTTGTGTCTTTCACCTTTCAGTTAAACTTCTTTGGAGATTTCACTCATGGCAACCTCTTGTAATTTCTGTTTCTTCTTTGCTTCTCTCAGCTTTCTTCCTGTGTTTTCTCTTTCCCTAGCTCTCTTCCTTATGCAGTTACTATTTCATGAAGCCCTGCTAGAAGACCAAAGACAAAGATCCCAGGAAGGGTTGGTGAACAAGAACACCTTTTTGGAAGGATATGAAATCAAGAGATGAAAGCAAAAGATGCTACCTGCCTCCCTTGCCATCCTATAGCCTTGGCAGCACCTCTGACTCTTCATGGTTTTGAGCTGCTGGCTGCAGGTGTCTTGGACTGCTATGAGGATTGTATAGCCTGTGGCAAATACAGAATAGAGGGAAGGCAGGAGGAGACAGCAACTGGAAGAGACTGCAGAGGGGCAAATATTGGACAGCAGTGAAAAGACAGGCACACGGAACAATATTTTAATGTGGGGAAGGAATTGAAAGCTCTGTAGAACCAACATAAGTTTTTCTCTCCCATGTAGGGTGACCAAAAGCTGATGTCCTTCACTGCTGTCTGCCAGGCTGATGGAACATGGCATCAACCCATGCCCCGATGTGAAAGTGAGTGATCTGAGAATGAGAATAAAATCCTCTGCTGTGGCTTTCCTCCTCCAGGAATGTGAGAAATTCAACCTCGCTGACTCACTTTGTCCATGCCATAGCCTCATGGATGTTCTGTCTGGAAGGGCCTGTGGAGGTCCACCATTGAGTCGCATTTTTCTGCTTGCAAAAATTCAAATGTTTTTCTTCCCTTACAAAAATGCATAAAATATCACTCAAAAATTAGTATGATGTTGCAACATGTAAAAGCAAAAGATCCTGATCTGGGATCTATTTTGGGAAAATCTCTCTTTGCCCATTGTCCTAACTGGTTCTTCTCATCATGGCCCCAATGCCCAGACTTTCAGTCAGTCTATCCTTGATTCACATCTTCTTTTTCTTTCTTTGTTGTAGTTGTGAACTGTGGCAGCCCTAAAAACCTGACCAATGGTGTATTCAGCTATGTTAACGAATCTCCAAACAATGAGTACCAGTCAGTGATCTCATACCGGTGCAATGAGCCCTATTACCACATCGTCACTGGAACTGGCGGTGGTGAGTCCTAATTCCACACAGACAAGGAAACCTGCGCCTGGAAAACCCTCTCATGCTTCCAATTAGAATTGTCTCTTCTCCCCAGGCTTAGGGCTCATGCTTTCCTCCTGTGAAGACTCTCCAGTCTTTTCCTGACCCTGCAGCATATCTCTGGAGTTTTCCTGTCTCAGCTTTTTCCCACCCTGCTTCATTCCCAGAGCCTATTACATCACTCTTCCATATTCCCCTTAACTTTTGAGGAAGGTCTTATTCTCTCAGCTGTAGTCATAGTCATTTATTTCTAGTAGATTTCATTCTTTTCTAGTGGATTTCATTCTTCCACTGAAATCTGAAGCATTGGGAATAACCAAAATTCATAAAACTCACTGCATCAGTCCAAGTTGCTACAGAGGCAAATAAATAAACACACACTCCCCTCCAATGTAATGCTGTTCAGCTCTTTGGAATATTGTTCAGCTGCAGAGATATCTAAGAGATATCTTGCAGAAAAATCAATTTTAATGCAGCAGCTCAGAAAAATCAAGTCATTCAAAATCATTCACATGCCTTCTTTTTACACCTGAGACATTACTTGATGATGCAGGACCTTTGTTTCCAGGAACAGCATAAGGAGTTCATGATTTCCTTACCTTGGCTGCTAATTTGCCTCCTCAAGAAAAAAAAAAATATTTGTAATCTGAATCAGTTTCTGGATACAGCATGGACACATGGTTGTGCTGCATGCTGGAGAGAGGTGACACGCTACTAAAGAGTTCTTTAAGTTGGTACTAAAGTTCAATTTGATTATTCTTGCATCTGAGTTTAACTCCTTCATATAGAGTCAGAGCTCAGTCTAATGAGAAGAAAAATCAGAAGCAAGCAAATATCAGCTCCAGTCAAATTCTGATGGGGAGTCATACTTTAGTCAATTTAGAAAAAGAACAGCAAACACTTTCTTAAAAGCATTTACTTCAGTTAAGGCAAATTGTATAAAAATTATTTTTAATCACCAACATAAACTTTCTAAGAAAAGCAAGAGTGTTGGAGGTAGTGAAGTTTGTGTTAACAGGTGACATGTGAGTTTAGCTGACCTACAACTTAGGCTCAGAAATAGATACTGAGCCTGTACAGTAACTGCCTCATCTGGTTCCCATTTCTGGGACAAACCACCTTGTCCTACTCTCTGCAAACTATCACCACCAGAAGCTTGAATCTAAAATCCATGCTTTTACTACTTCTCCCCTTCTTTGGGCTAAATAAGGCCAAACAATGCTCTGTACACCTGTGGACTTGGTGAAGATAGGACTTCATGCAGACAGCCCCTTCAACATTTTCTTCTACAGTGCCTGAGCTTTACTGCTCCCCTGGAACTGAGGTGCCTCAAGATGTACAGATGGAAACATTCCACACCCTACCACAGGCAGCTTTTCCCAGGAAGGAGTGCTTTGGGATGGATGGGCTGAGGAACCTCTTGAGAACTATTCTATTCTATTCTATTCTATTCTATTCTATTCTATTCTATTCTATTCTATTCTATTCTATTCTATTCTATTCTACTCTATTCTCCCCATGCCTGCAGACCTTAGTCTCATTCCCTTCCCTCTCATCCTACAGACAGATTCACCTGTTCTCCTGAGGGAACCTGGCTGGATCAAGATGGCCAGAAGAGAATTCCATCCTGCTTGCCAGGTCAGTAAAAAAAAAACACTGACTTTGTCTGGTATGTTTTGACTCATGCTTACAATCAGTACAAAACCGGGACAACATGCAGGGGAAAAAGTGAGGATAATGGTATCCATGAGGGAAAAAGGAAAACTGTCCAGAAAGCCAAAATAAAGTGAAATCAAACAGTTATGATGAGAAAAAAGCCAGGACAACAGCGGGTGAGTGTCACGTTTTTGTGTTTCTCCACAGTGTGTGGGAAGCCAGTCCATCCCGTTATTGAATTCCAGCGGATCTTGGGTGGTAAATCAGCAAGGAGAGGCAATTTTCCTTGGCAGGCTCTGACTGGCATCAATGGACGAGGGGGTGGTGCACTCCTGGGCGATCGCTGGATCCTGACTGCTGCCCACACCATCTTCCCCAAAGGAGGACTACGGAATAATGCGAGCCTGGAGCAGCTGGCAGAGGAGGCTGACATTTTCCTTGGCCACACTGATGTAGATGAGCTCCACAAGATGGGTAATCACCCTGTACGTAGGATCTTTATCCATCCAGATTTCAACCCTAAAGATGAGCACAACTTCAATGGGGACATAGCCCTGCTGGAGCTGAAAAATCCAGTAACTCTGGGCCCCACACTGCTGCCCATCTGTCTCCCAGATCCCGCCAACACCTCGTTCTACACACATGGGCACATGGGCTATGTGAGCGGCTTTGGTGTGGATAAAAACCGCATCTCAAGCAATTTGAAGTACGTGAGCCTACCAGCAGTTGCTCGAGAGAAGTGTCAGAGTTGGCTAAACAGTAATAAGAAAGGTATCCCTATGGTTTTCTCTGAGAACATGTTCTGTGCTGGCTTCCTCGAAGGCAAGCAGGATACCTGCCAGGGGGATAGTGGGAGCGTCTTCACGGTGTTAGACAGGGAGAGTGGTCGCTGGGTGGCCACTGGCATTGTTTCATGGGGAATCGGCTGTGCCACAGGCTACGGCTTCTACACCAAAATCCTCAACTATGTGGACTGGATCAATGGGATAGTAAAGGAGGACAGGCCCTACTAACTGAAGCACCATTAGCATATCAATTTCCAGACACAGCAAATCATAGCCAAAGCTTTTGATGATGATGTCCCAAAGGCTTTTCAAACATGTGAAGCATGTAACCTTCATCATGAGCACTTCTGAAAGCTGCCCTGCTGTTTGATTGTACCACTGGCAGCTTGGAGGTTGCCTTTGTGGATGTTCAGGTTCATACAAATCTTATAACCGGATGAAGCCTTAATCATATCAGGAAATCTCATGACAGCAAACGTGTTATGGCTTGAAATCCTGAGGATGTCATGAGACTACTGCAGTCTACTTTTGTACTCTGTTTTGTGGGAAGGTTTCAGGGAAGAAGACTTCCTTGAAGGATGGGGTGGTTTCTGCTGAGCACAGTGTGCAGAAGCCCATTGGCATCAGGGAGATTCTATGAATATTAAAATATTTGCTGGATAAACCAGGTGTTAATGGTTTTTTTTGTCTATGTTTTTAACAACTGAATATTTCTCACCACTGAAAGCAACTTATGGACTTTATATAGGGATTGCTTTACCTACCACTAAAGTGTTTCTAGTTCTGCAGTGGCCTGTGGCAGCTGCTTATCTGTCCCAAAACTATCATTAGATTACCCAGTCTGAAACCCCAGGTGGCTTCAAGAGAGGCAAAAATAACTTGCCTGCATGATGCCACATTCCAAGCAGGGAAGACAACAACCAATCTCATGGAGAAGGGAGCTCAGGAAACATTACTGATCAGAAGTTGAGGATGGATTTTTTTTTATACTATATGAAATAAAGCTTTAAACTGTGGGACAGCCACTCCAAAATTATGCTGATTCAGAGAAAAGGTGACCTCTCTTGTGTTGTGGCTATTCTCTGGAGATGTCTTCTTGACTAGTTTTTCTACTGCAAAATAGCCTACTGTGCTCTTATGGGTCACTGAGAGAAACAAGATATAAGATCCTTAGTTACTAGTCCAACAATCCAATAATGTTTTTCTTGTTACACAAAATTGAAGGTGCTTGAGCTGAATGCAGGATTCCATATGAAATCTCCCAAGAACTGTACACATCCTCCTCACCATTTCTTTAACTCCTACAAAATCTTAAGCTGGAAGAAGTCTCTGTCCAATCCACTGCCGACAGCAGGGCTAACTTCAGAGCTTCAGGGAACATTTTCAAGAGATCTAGGGACAGTCTCATGCAGCACTTGTCCCATCACTGACCCACATGCTAGGAAAAAGCCCAGCTGGGAATCTAGGTCTCTGAATACAGGAGTTAGATCCTCTCCACCTAGCTTCCTCCTCTTCAAGCTGGACAAACTCAGTATTTCAGTATATGCCATCTGTACAAGTTCCCTGATCTCAGTGGAAGGATGTCTGAGTGATACAGGACCTTCCAGAGCAGGTAATATTCCTTCCCTAATTCAAGAGAAGGTAGTGTTTTGGGAGAAAAATCAAGCTTTATTTCTATTCTAACTCAATAAAATTTGAAAAAAGTAAAGCCTGAGGATAGGTGAAATAAATTCTTTTGAAAGTGTCTCTTCTCTTCCACTTAATTCAGAAGACTGAAGTCCTCATTGCTGATAATGGTTGATCAGTGAGATGGAACAATCTCAAAAGAACTTCATAAAGACTCTGGTAGAGAGGTGACATGCTACAAGTTCCAGCTTGATGAAAGCTGGCAGGGTCAGGATATGATTTGACACTTGATTTAGGGAGTTTCAAGGAGAATTCTTCTCAGTCTAGACTGCGAAGAAGAAAGACATTACTGACACAATAGCACATTGCACAAAAGGCAGTTTGGAATTCTTTAATGCTGTTAGATATTCTGAAATACATAAATCAGGTCAGGAAATACATAAATCAGAAACCAGGCTCTGAACCTTCCCTGGAAACAAAACATTATTCTCTCTTGTCTTCATTGAAACCTCCCTGTCAGGTTTCAATGGGGCACAGCTAGGTCTTCTCCAAGTGAGAAAAAATAGCATAGAAAAAAAAAAAAGAAAGTAAGCAGAAGGAGTCTCTTTATTCAGAATAACGTCTTCCTTTTATGCTACTATGAGTGGAAGAAGGAGAATTTCCCTTCCTAGACATGATGATAGAGGGAGAAACAGATCCACACCCCTGACTCTCCGCTCAGCATAGTCACGATGAGTTATATGCTGCCCATTAGATACATCGAGTGAATAGAGTCTCTGCCAGCCCAAATATTTAGAAAGGGTGACCGTGCTGAAAAGAGAAACAGCTACTTATGCCAACTTCCTCATCCTAGTGCTTGCTCATTGTCTCTGCGATCCAGTCCAAGTAATTCCCCACCTTGGTGTACAGACCAAAGGTGCCGCATTGTGGCCCCCAGGAGATGAGCCCCGCCACATAGTACCGGGTGGCATTCAGAGGATCCTGGATGGCATAGGCTCCACCACTATCCCCCTGGCAACTGTCCTTGCCACCACCAGCACAGATCATATTGTCGGTGAATATGTAAACATTGGAGTACTCTGGTTTCACAGATCGGCACTTGTCCATGCTCTCCACAGGAATCTGGGCCTTCCAAAGATCAGCAGGGGCTCTTCCTACCTCTCTCAGGCCCCACCCAGCAATGTAGCCCAGAGTCCCTTCTTGCAGCTCATATTCAGGTGATTTACCAGGAAGACAGATGGGTGAGATGTCTGGACCCATCTTCACGGGATCCCTCAACTTCAGTAGTGCAATATCATTATCAAAATCAGTCCTGGTTTCCGTGGGCTCCTCCTTCCAACCAGGATGGATGAATGAAGCTTCTGGGATAAGCTTTTCGGCGTCCGACATCAGGGATCCTCTACGAACATCGATTACCCCAGCATACATGGTGGGCTTGTCATATCCCTCCAGCACATGAGCTGCAGTCATCACCCATCTGTCAGAGATGAGCACTCCACTCGCCCTGGGGTAACTGAAAAACACCTGCCAGGGAAAGTTGCCCTTTTTGGCACGGGTGCCTCCAAAAATCCGTCCTGTGTCTCGGATGGGATTGCTAGGCACCCCACAGACTAGAAAGAAGAGAAAGAAAGAAGGGAGAAAGACGAAATGGGAGAATTAGCAGTTACAAACAGGGAATTCTTTGGTACTGCTAAAGAAGTCCCCTCCTGCCTGTGTCCCCTAAATACTTCTTGAATCTGTGTAACCACATTTATATTTTACACCACAGATGTTGCAATTAGTATCTACAGAGAAATCAAAGAAATTTCTAGAAAACTTACTATCAACACTCAATTTAGATTTAAAATGCTCATTCTCAAATTCAGCTTTCTGGAAAGTAGTTGTCACCCTGACTGTGTTAGATATGTGAAAGCTTGCAATTTAATTGCCTTTTAGTTGACATTTTTTCTTTGCTCTTTAGATGAAGGGATTGTCTTTGAAAAAATACTTGTCTGATTTCTTAGAAATATGGCACTGCTCTTTAAGTTTTTGTTTTTGGTTTTTTGTGAGCTCCAGATACTCTCAGGTTAAGAGTTCAGGTTTGTCACTGATGTTTTACCATTTTGCCTCTCCATTCTATAAGGGTGTAAAATCGTAAGCAGTGGCAGATCTTATCTGCGGGTCTTCTGGGTGCAGAGATGCTCCACGCTTTTTGAGGAAAATGTTCAGTAACATTTTGGAGAATGTTAATAATAAGGACATAAATAAGACCAGTCATTCTGACATAGCTAGGAAACAGATTCCCAACCACATTGCCTTGTTTGCATTGACTCCTTAGTCAGAAAAATCAGAGATTAAAGAGCTATAGCCAGCAGATAGCTTCTAATTTGCATGAAGCAGAATTTGTTAAAGAATTTCACATAATCATAGGAAGATTTGGGCTGCAAGGTACTTCTCAGTGCCTTTAGTTCAATCTATTCCTCCCCTAAGTGTCCTCCCCCACCCCCCGCCCTCCTAACTCCAAAGCCAGGTTACTCAGGGGCTTTGACAGGTAACTTCTGCTCATCTCCCAGGGTGGTGACTAGCCAGTCTCTATGGACAGCAGTTCCAGTGCTCCGGGGGAGTATTTTTCCTTAGATACAATCAGAGTTTCTTTTGTGGCAACTTGAGCCTGTCATTTCCTTTTATTGCTGTGTTCCACTGAGAAGAATTTGGCTTCATATTCTTTGCAGCCCCCTCTTGGACAGTAAATTTGCTGAGCTTTATCTTTAGGTTTGCCTTTTTCACTGTGTACTTGTATAATCCAAATCACTATCTAAGCTGTGACTGAACTTTTAAGAAAGTTGAATCTCCTCCACCTGGATCTTGCACTTTGTCAGTGAGGATCTGGGGCTTTGAAGGAGTGAAAAGATATCAGGCACAATTAGGCCAAGTCACACTGCCTCCTCTACAAGAGTAAACTGAACAGTACACAGCTTTTAAAATTCTTTCTATCGGCTGGAAGTTGAGAGAAGAAAAATACAGACATGAAAGAAGCAACATACTTCATATGCTGCATGCACATACAGTATTTGGTAGTACCTGGGACACAATTTGGTAGCTTGGTTCCAATCTCTTCATTGACCCATTCTCCACTGGCTGAGCACTGATATATCTCTTGGAAAATATGAGAGAAAAGAGTTCCATAAGGACACAATTGAGATGAACGCAGGATAAATAAAACTACTGTGTATGATATATAAGCCTTCTGATTCGGTAACATTGGTAAACATTGCTGTTGTGTCCCTACCAGAGTGGTTTTTTGGGAGAAACCTCATCTAACAGATTTCTTGAGTCCTTTGCTGTTGCGCCAGAACTCTCTGCTACACGTGACAAAACTCGGCATGGTTCTCTTACAAGGCAAATGCAGAGAGGACTTGCTAATACATTTAAGGTCAACAGCCCAGGTATTGTTAGAGAATATTAAACACAGAGGCAACACAAAACTACTGACTGCAACCCCACACCAGTCTTGACCTGACAGCATAAAATCCCAGCCCCATGATGGTGCCAGAACCGTTTCTTGGGCCTTTAACCAAAGGAACATGAGTGTGCAGCAGAGGCAATGCTCACCATGCCCTTTGTTTTCCAGGGTATAGTAGGGTGCCTCACACTGATAGCGGACAGCAGCTGTGTACAGCGGCTCATGGACTTCAGAGACGTATGAGACTTGGGCATTGTCAACAGGAGGGGGATCACCACAGTTTACAGCTGCAGAGAAGGAACAAAAAGGATCAAATACAATCAAAGGGGCACCCTCACCAACAATATGATTATTTTGTATGATAGGGAACCACTCAGCTTCTCTAATCTCTGTACAATCATGGGGACTCACTTTATCCCTTCAGTGTCCTCACATCCCAGTACTTCAGCATCCTCCTAATCTGGAGATGCTGTGGATCTAGAGCCTAGACACTCCATTACAATTCCTTTCCCACAGTATAGACACACAGATGTCTTGGGTTACAGTACAGGATGTGATAAAAGGTATCTATTCTATCACCATCTGTTGAGGGTGGGGGCAGTGATCCTGATCTCCATGGGAGATGTTCTGCTAATGGGCCATCCATTGAAACCAGGTGGGACATTGTTCTTTATCTTTTCACAATGCATCCTTCCTTCAAGGAGGTATCTTCTACTAATGGCCCATTGAGCCCCACAGTAGAACTGATAAGATTACTTCATCCCATTGGAAGTTGCCCCAGCCAGGGGGAAGAGCCCAGCGTTTCTCACCAGGATAAAACCAGGTGTTTTGGGACACTAAGGCAGCCCTTGTTCCCCTGGACTTCAGAGGAAAACTGGACTTTTCCACATCATCACTGGATCTTCAGAGGGAAACTGCACCCTTCTCCAGGACCACTGCCTCAACTGAACCACATCTGTCACTGCAAGAGGACTGCAGCCACCATTTAATCAGACTGCTAACAGCACACTGCCTGACAGGGTGTCAGGCTGTATTCTGTCTTTTGTCAGGTTTTGGGGTTTGTTCTTTGTAGTACTGTATTTCTATTTTAATTTCCCTAGTAAAGAACTGTTATTCCTAATTCCCATATCTTTGCCTGAGAGCCCCTTGATTTCAAAATTATAATAATTGGGAGGGAGGGGGTTTACATTCTCCATTTCAAAGAGAGGCTTCTGCCTTTCTTAGCAGACATCTGTCCTCCAAAATAGGACAACAGGTCACTTACGAACACAGCTCAAATGGGAGTTGCTCCATTGACCATTTTCCTGACAGCTGGAGAGAAAACTTGCGATGCTATCTCGTTCCTAGGAAAAAAACACATGATTCATGTAAGTCTCTGGACATGAAATACATTTGACACAGGTGCTCCAGTGGAGGGACCCCAAAATACTGCAGTGGCTGGAAGAGGTTTTCTCCTACTACTGCTGTGTTGAAAACTTTGGGTTCCCAAAGGTACTCAGGATCCCTGGTGGGAACAGCCTCAAGATGTTGCTGAGTGGGCCAGAGTGGGCATATCCTTTTTTATTTCACTTACCGTCACAATTTCATAGCCTTCCACACAGGTCACCTTCACAATGTCGTTTAAGATATACCTGTCCTTCTTTGGGTGAAGAACAGAGTTGGAGATGACACTCATGGGACAGGTTACAGCTTTGAAAAGATAGGTGGAAATCAGTGATGAACTGACTCAAGATTTACTCTCCTGCCACCTCCCAGCTTCCTTCTCCCCAGTGATATTTTTCCCCTAGAAAGCAGGCATACTCTTTACTCAATACCAGCAGCAGTGAACATGTTAACATGCTGTTGTGACATGAATGTGACCTGGGACAAACCCTGTCCCTAACTCAGCAGCAGGATGAACACATTCCCAAGCGTTTACTCACGGTCCCCATAGTAGCGTATTTTCCAGCCTTTGTGATGTGTGCTGTGGTCTGTCTGGAAGATTATGTCAAGAATACTGCTGGTGGTTTTGATTACAGGAGGACCTGGGAATTTGCTGCCACAGTAGGGACCGAAATGCTGTTTTCCAGAGACAATCTGGAAAAATATCAAACAAGAATAAATGAGAAATGCCAAATGTATCAAGAGAGCTATTAGAATACACACTCAATGCATACATATTCAAATGTATTCCCACAAACTCCACAAGGCAACATAACTGAAAATAAAGTTAAGCAGTCCTAAAGTCTTCTAGATATGAGGAGACTGATGGGAGGTTCAGAGCACCCTGACTCCTAAGCTCCCTAAGCTGCACACCTACTGTTAAGCTGTCGTGGCAGGTCCCGTTGGAGTCAGCTGGTTCCACATCGAAGTCCCCGCTGCGAATGGTCAGCACCACGGAGTAGCCTGGGCTCAGAGCCACTCGGTATTCACACCGAGAGTTCTCTGGGTACTGGTTGGGATAGTTGGGGCTGGCAATCTCCCCTGTTGGCTCAGTGAAGACATTTCCACTGCAGTTCACTAGGATTAAGGAAGGAACATGAGTAGAATTCAGAAAGGAAATGCTCCATGTGTGCACCTGACAAGCTCTCCCTCTTCCACCACTTTCGCAGTCTGCCCAGCTACCTGCAATAACCATGTCACAACATTGCATCTTCCCAAGAAACTGAAGCCAGGGCCCCTTTCTATCCAGTTAGCCAGGGACTTTAACTCCTTTTTATCCTCCACCTGAGATTTAGGCTTCCTTTCCTCATGCTCAGGTCCTCATATTATACTCCTTTCAACATGCACCGTTTGTGACCTTGCAACTTTTTGGCTCAAGCCAACCAGGCCCTTGGCAATTTTTGTGTCCTTATGGAACTTCCCTGTTTTGTCAGAGATTTAAAGATTCCTGGATAGCAATATGCTAAGAAGGGTCTCTCAAGAATGTCATTCAGTAGTTCTTAATTCTCTTGACAGAGAAATAAAAATTAAATTGTTAAGAATGGGTTAATTGAAATTCCCCAAACCATTGTCTACTGAAGTTCAGATTTGCACTGGTATGGTGTTTTTTCTCCAAAATATACCTGTCACAAATGGTTGAGAAGCTTGATAAAGTCTTCAAGTGCAATATCTCTCTTGGCCTAAATTAACTCTTGCTGTTAACCACAGCTCATGCACATCTCTTACCTCCACAAGTTTTGTTGTCTTCATAGAGGAAATAATCTGGTGGACAGCTGCAGAAGTAGCCTCCAATATAATTATTACAGTAATGACTGCAGGGCTCATCCACAAAATCCACGCACTCATCCAAGTCTGCAAGTGTGAAAAGATGAATCAGCCAAACTAGGAGAGGGCCCTGAGGGCAGGAAAATCTGAAGCAAACACTAGTGGACAACAAGGAAAAGGCAAATTTAAGACAGTATTTATACCAGTCATACTGGAATGCAGCTCTGTCTGCAGGGATCTCTTAAAATAAGGCATTTCTATAAGAAAATCCCTTCTTATCATCTTTCCTCCCAGTCTGGACACTACAGAGATTCAGAGAAAGCTGTTTCAACCTTACCCACAGCAATATAGTAGGCAGCAAAACCAGTGAAACGCTCCTCATTGGAAAAGTCTGATTGGAATGTCATAGTGAGGGTGTTGTAAGGGACATGAAATTCCTCCACAATCCGGGAGCCAGGGGCACGATGTTTCTTCTTCCCACAAAGCACACCTTCAACATAGCCACCAGACTGGATCTGCAGAAGGATTCAGAGACACCTCACCTCGCTACTGTAACATGTGGAATTACCAATGCTTGAGTCTTTCCACTTTTAGGTGCTCAGATGCAGCTGAATGGAGCCCCTGGGAAGCCAGTTTCATTATATTCGTAAGGCACTTGAAGAGTGCTCCCTCCTACTGTCTTCCCAGTGGGATACTTGACTTAACCATGACAGTCCACAGAGCAGCCTAACAAGCTCATGGTTTGTTGCAAAAGGACACAGGTTATCACAGAGCACACTCATCCTTCTGTCCCACCACCCTGGTCCTCCTCAAAGGTGTCCTGGTGCTGCACTTGACCTTACTGCCCTGTTTCACACAGAGCTATGGCAGGATAGGAGGGTCTTGTTTATGTCTGTTTGTTTGGAAGTACAGTAATGTACAATTATAAGCCACACCTGATTATAAGCCACACCTCCCGGTAGCCGGGTAGACCACGGGATTTATCCATATGTATGCCGCACCTCAATATAAGCCGCACTTTTTTTTTTTTAAAAAGCTAGGATCCATGTGTAACAAAGTAACAAATTAGTAACAGAGTCACTGCCAGCTGGGTTTGGTGTCAGGTGCTCAAGTTGCAACAGTTTTCATAGACCAGCAAAGACTTTAAAGGCAGCCCCAGGCGCCCGCTCTCACTTCCAGGTTGACATTTCACTGGGATTTGTCCATAGATAAGCCGCACCTGAATATAAGCCGCACTACTGGGGTAGGCTGGATTCTTCAATGAAAAAGGTGCAGCTTATAATCGTGAAATTACTGTACTTGATCTTTTGTGCCTTGTGGGACAGCACAGAGCACAGCTGGTTTTATGAAATCTGTGGTGCATAGATCATAAAAAAACTGTGGTGCAAGGGACCACAGCACTTTATCTGACCGGCCATTGTCCCTACACAGATGGATTGTTTTTAACTTCCATCCTTTCCAAGCAATTTCTGTTCACAATAAATCATCTGTGTTGACTCATTGATTAATTCCAAATAATTTCAGGCACAGACAACTACTGCCCTAAGAATATGGTCCTTTTACACCTACACTTCAATGGCTAGGAATATGCCTTGCAATAGCGATGTGATGGCTAAGAAGACTTTTCCTAAGAATACGGAGAAACACGGGATGGGGGACATAAATGGGGCACTCAGTTGGCAGGCAACACTCACATGGTTACTAAGCAAATTTGGACAGATTTAATGACTGCTACTGGAGATTTACCCAGTCATTTGGACTTCTTGGACCTCAGAACAAGAAGGCTGTGCATTAGCTCCTCTCCCAGCTCTGAGCTTTGTGCACAGCTTTGCTGTTCTGTGCTCTAATCTGCCTTCTTGTCTTTTTCTCGCTCAAGGACATGGACAGTACCTTCACAAAGTCATATTCGCAGTCCTGTGATGGCTCAAGATCCAGATGTGTGAAATAAAGGTGAATACCATATCCCAAAGGGACCTCGATTTCCCAAGTTTTGTTCACATAATTGGGATACCCCTGAGGATAATTGGGTGATAAGATCTCTCCATACATAGAGGCTGCATCAACCCAGACAGGGAGACAGAAGAAGATCAAGGACCTGAGGAAAGAGAAGGGAAAGTGACATTGCAGTAATGCTCTCCAATTTCATACGTGCACAGCCCCAGCGAACAAGATAGACTTTGGCTGCACACAACAGAGCTCCTGGCTCCCGGGTTTCAAAGGCCAGTGCTGTGGCTGTGTGGGGCTTGTCTTTCTCCTGTAGCTTTTCACAAAGTGGCACAACCTCAGTTGTGCTCTCTGCTTGTCTCAGTCTCTGTAAGAGCTGATAAAACTGCAGGAGCTGAACACAGGGATCATAAGTGTTCTTCCTTGCTCATTATCTTGTTCTGGAGGCTATTTGGGCTATAGACACATTCAGATTTGAAAATCAGCAGTCTTACAGGGAAAACACATGATTTATAGAATGCAATTACTAATAAACCTTGAGATTTAGTAACTCACCACATCTGGAAAATGCAGTTCTTCCTTTCTGAAAAAACTTCAGGTATTGGACTTTGGAGTTAAGCTCTGTGACAAAAGACAGTGATTGGTTAATGTTGCCTGTGTGTCTATGTGTCTGCTAAGCAGGTTGAAGACCCTAATACCCCACCTTGGGGAGACTAGATCAAGGTTTGGCCTGAAGAGCAAGTTTATATCTCTGTCCCTTCCTGCACAGAGCAAACCCAAGCATCAAGAAGGGAGGCTAAGATCCACAAGGACAAAATCTCTCTCTTGGTACTCACCAGTGCTCACTTATGACCATCAGTGAATGCAGACACCACGTTAGTGCAAATCAAGATAGAGGATACATCCCACAGAAGTACCCAACCCATTTTTCCCAGCACCTCAAAAATCATTCTAAGACCCTGGGCTTGGGAAGAACCTTGTCCTGACTCTTCTAGCTGTCAGACAACAACACTGGGGAATATCCTCCTTTCTCATTTCTGATGCCTGCAAAATTTACCTTCTCTCCATAGTGCACGTCTGGTTTTCTTGTCTCTTCCTTTCGCTTTTCTTTCTCTCCTTTTTCTTCCTGAGCACACCCTCCTCCAAACGCACCCAAAACTGAGTTCTGGGGAAGGGAGCTCCAATTCGCAATATCGCAGCACCCTCTATCTGTGGGATGCGGCTTCCCTGCCTTCCCTCTAGCGTGAGATGCTGGTTTGAAAGCTCTGGCAGGAAGGGGAATTCCCAGAAAGAATTGCACAATCCTCTTCGCTGAAGTTGCCGTGGGGACCGCACCAGTCTGGCTGTATTTTCGGGAAATCAGGTGACTTTGGGGAAAAGGGAGTGGAATAGAGTTTTTGGCTGCCTTCCGTCTCCTCTTCGTTCCCCTCCCTTTTTGAAGTTGGGAACAACATCCAAAGGGTGTAGAATAGGGATGAGTCCAATGCTTCTGCATACTAAACTCTGTTTGATCATCGTGTCCAGA
>VRYO01002772.1:2739616-2757161 GCA_009812075.1 Sialia sialis | reverse complement strand
TTTGCTGAGTTCAGTATGGGGACACTTTTAGGACTAGGAGCATGTAACTACATTTTTATTTACCAAGTGAGGTTCATAGAAGAAAGAGCATGTTCATCACATTCATCAAACTTAGCCCTGCAGCAATTTAGATCTAAGACCCCTGAAGGGAGTTCAAAGACTTGCACCAGATAGAACCCTTAGCCCAGCCAGTGCCCACAAGCCAAGACAAAAATACAAGCTAAAATATCTGTCACTAATCGTCTAGAAACCTCCTCTTCCTCACAAACCAGCTGCACTGGGACTGGACTACAAACGAAAATCTAAAATTCCATTACACCCTCAGTTTACAGCCAGCACAGCACACTCCAGATCTTGTTTTAGAAAGGAGAAAAAGCGCTTCAAGTTTCAACAGGCCATAGGCAAAGTGCATTAGTGCAGCCCATCTGAAAGAGTCCTTTATATTGTCAAGGGAGAGAAACACCTCCAGATGAATCATAACCGACTTCATTGCAGTCAGGATAAAGGCTTTGCTTGAAGAACATGCCTAGTCTGTTTTCTTTGTCAAGATGAGAATGGAAAGAGAAAGAAAACAGAGTGTCATCTCACTTAGGATGTCTTTTTGGAGCACAGCTTGATGTTTTGAACTGGAATTTTGAGAACAGGAAAACAGTGATGAAAGATACACAATACATCACAGGGAGATGCTTTCTCCTCTGAGCTGTGCAATGTAAAAACTCTGTCAGTGACTCTTCAAGCCACAATCATTTTTGAAAATGGGCATGGTGGAAAAAAAATGAGTGCCAACTGATATATTATGCATGTCATTTTATCACAAGGGAGTTATGTATTTTCATATAAAAAATCTGACTCAACTCATCTGTAGCAGTGGTAGATTAATATGAATATGAATATTTTTAATTATTTAGAAATTAATTAAGAAATATGTATTATTGATGAATTAATTTTTATTAATTTAGAAAAATATTGCTGAAGATAGTTAAAGAAATAGCTGCATTTTATCTGGTCACATATACGTATAATGCTAACTATTTATGAAGAAGACTGGTAATATTGATATATATTTACACTGAATATATATATACAACATTTGACAGCATTTTCTTAAATCTGTATTGTTTCTTCAACTCTTAAGGTGAAACAGTTAGGTAATATATTTCACAATTCATTGCAACTATGTCAGATAATTTAAAAGAGGCAAAATCATGCCATTAAGGTTAATAAGTGATAACATTAAATTCACCAATGCAATATAACTCTGCTCGGAGGCACACACATTCTCTTAAATTCCTAAATTACATGACCACATACTACTTTTCCCAAATTGCATAAAACAGCCCTTTTCTTAAAATGACTCAGAGTTGTGTAGCTGTAACCTTTCTGCCAGATGTTGTAAAGTGCAGTAGTGATTCAGGTTTCATAAAATTACCATTTAAAACGGGCTTGACTGGCTTGTCTTCCCCCAGGAAGTTGGGACAAAAAAGTTTTTCCCAAGTTCTAAAGAAAAGCCACGCACATCTCCATCTGGAAACACTGAGTCAGTGCATTAAAAGAAAGGGCATAAACATCAAAGGAAAAAAACAACATTAACTAAGTGAACTGAGGAATAAAAGTAGCAGGGAATCAAGGATAGAGAGATAAGAATAAAATATCCTCAATTTAGCAAGACCTCGGCAGTAATTTGCCTGTTTCCCATTCTGCCAATAAGAGGTTCTGTGGGGTTTTTTTGCACACTGCGCTTCCCCCTCCCTCACGTGACCCAGGCCAGTTTTGTTCCCAGTCATTAAACTGGGAGCCTTTGATAACTCCCAGGAAAACCTGGCAGTGCAGATGTGTTCTGGCTCAGAACCATTCAATACAACTCGCTGATTTCCACCTCTGCAAACAGTACCAGGGGGATTTCCACCACAGTCTGTTCACCTGTTTTATTCCCTCCATCATCAAATCTCATTGCAAAGCTTCCACCATCTCCCAGTAAAACCTGGGACTTGGGAACACAGCTCAGTGCACCCTGCCACACTGAGATGCCTGCTACCTTCTGACTTCCTTCCTTCCTTCTCCTATATTGGTGTTTCATCCATTACAGTAAAATGTTCCTAAATACTTGGGCTCACTTTCACTGAATTATGGATTGGATTGGATTGGATTGGATTGGATTGGATCGGAGGGGACCTTTAAGGTCATCTAGTTTCAACCCCCCTGCTATAGGGAGGGACATCTTCCACTGGACCATAGAGGGGCTCGGAGCCCCAGTCCAACCTGTCAGGGTTGGGACATCCACAGCTTCTCTGGTCAGCCTGTGCCAGTGACTCACCATCGTCACAGTACAAAATTTCCTCCTAACATCCATTCTAAACCTACTTTTCCTCAGGTTAAGGCCATTCCACCTCGTCCTATCCCTACTTGCCCTTTTAAGAAGTCCCTTTCCAACTCTCTTGTATCCCCTTTAGGCACTGGAAGGTGCTGTCGTGAGGAAGGACCCTTCTCCAGGCTGGGCAGCCCAATTTCTCTCAGCCCCGAAACCACTTGACTGCAAACTGCGGTGGCGGCATTCCTGCGGCAGGAGGGCCCGCCGGTTCTCCCGGACTGAAGTCCCATCTCGCCGGTCCCGGCGGCACCGGGAGGCGGCAGCAGAGACCGGGGGACCCCGGGAGTGCCCCGCCCGGCCTCAGAATGGATGTCGCGGGGTGACTCCCCGGACCCGCCCTGGGTGGCACCTCCCGGTCCCGCTGGTGACCGGGACCGGAGCTGCAGCGCCGGGGGAACGGAGCCGGTGGGGCTGCCAAGGTTTAGATTGCATACTAGGAGAAATGTCTTCTCTGAAAGAGTGATCGAGCATTGGAACAGGCTGCCCAGGGAAATGGTGGGATCACCGCCCCTGGGAGTGCTCAGAAAATGTGTAGATGTGGTGCTTAGGGACATGGTTTAGCAGTGGACCTGGCAGTGCTGGGTTAGGGGTTGGACTCGATGCTCGTAGAGGCTTTTTCTAGCCCTAATGATTCTGTGATTTATTTGTTCAGTAATCTTCACACTAAAAAGGTGACATGATTTCAAGCATACTATTATTTTCCCACCTCCAACATCCACCAAATCCCCGTTTCTCCATCTTTCTGGTTTGTCATTCACCCACTCCTGGCTTTTTTATCCCCACTGGCTCCATAGCGACCTATTCATCCTTCTAATGAAAACTTATTTTCATGTCTTTCCCTGCCTGCAATTCCAAGCAGTCTCTCTTCTCCCTCTATACTCCATCTCTTGCAAATGGTTATTTCTGTCTCCACTCTCTTTGTGCTTTTCCCTTGACATGGTCATTGACAGCAACAGACTTCTGTCATATTTAATTTTATTCTGTCTCTGGCTTTTCCAGTGTCTTCCTCCTCCCCAACAGTGTTCAACCCTAAGCCCACCGCCCAGATAGACACATTGCCACAAGTAGCCAGCTCCTCTCTCATGGCCATTTCAAGCAGGAGAGGCTCCTGTGCCTGCCTGGGAGAAGAGGCACTGTCAAGGCAGGGCACAACATTCCTGTTTCTGTTCCTCAGCATACAAGAAATGGTCCTGGGAGGAAAGTCTCTCAGGAGCTCTTGAAGAAGCATCTGGGGTCTTGTGGCTCTGGTGTGTGGGAAAGCTGCATGAGCCACTGGAACACAGTCAATGCAACTGCATTTGCAGAAGCTTCAGCAGCTGCATTCCCATTGTGCCACACTGAGCTTATGTGAACCTCAAGTTTCACATCAATACCCAGGTAATGTTATGAAATCATGGTGTATCTAAAGGACAGTAAATCAAGACTTTTGGCTACAGTCCCTCCTCTCAAGAATAACACTGCCCTGGTTATTAAAATAATAATAATAATACTGGTATACTCATCACGATCTGACTCAAAACCTGCTCTCAGAACTGCTATGTTCTGACTCCAAGTCAGAACTATCAAGCATTTAATCTAAACAGATCAAATATAGCAACATTTCAAACAACTGGAAACAATCTTGCAATGGAAATTCTTAGGCAATCTCAGGAACAGATGCTGCTTCTGAAACTCTTCTCTGAGAACAGTAAATTACAGAATTAAGTGGATCATTTCTTGTCAAACATGACTTGAAGAGGGACAGTCATCAAGCTCACACAGAATACATTTATTTAGGAAAGGAGCCTAAACACCATAAACACACAACTGAATGTGGAAATGAGAGAAAAGGTATGCCTTGAAAAGCTAGTCCTCGGATTTTGCAAAAAATTTGGCAAATTTGTCTACTAGTTAGGATGGCCAAATACAGCAACCTGTTTGTAAACTAATCTGATGGAGTCAGCTACCCAGGAGGGTTTTAAAATCCTTGCTATACATCTTGGCCTGGCACTCTGCACCTTACACTCAGGGGAGTTCTAGAGGAGAAGGCCAGGATCTTCCCTTCTTCACACGCTACTTCACTCCCTCGTGGAAAAGAGGTGTGAACCAAATGGAAAGAGCCCACTTGATAGGTGGCTAGAGCTTTGCTATCAAGAAATCTGAATTTCTTTAGCCTGGAAAAGAGAAGGGAAAGGAGAGGGCAAGGTTTTTAGCCTGGTCTCCTAAGTAAATTAGGTCTATGAGGCCATGCTGCCAGTCAGTCCCTTTCCCAGTCAGATTTAACAAGAAATGGGATCTAGGTGCTGGTGCTGCTGCCTCTAAAGGGTGGTGATAAGGAGCAGGATAAAGAGGATGATTCAGCACTGGTTCAGGAGCCCAGAAAGGCTGGGAGCTCTCCAACCATGAAAATGTACAGCAATTACCCAGGCAATGCCCTGAGCAAATGGCTCCAGCTTTGAGTCCTGCTTGTGAGCTGCAGTTTGGATGAGAGAACTCCTGAGGCCCCTTTTTATGTGAACCTTTGTGAGAGCCTGTGTTTGCCCCTTCAGCTGAGTTTGCCAAGCCAAATGACCCAGCAGGAAAATGGTAACAAAAACAAGGGAAGAGGATTACATCCATTGCACCTGAATTTCATCTGAGGAGAACCTGGGATGCACACATGGGCGGCTGCATGAAGGGACACACCTAAGGGAAGGCCATCCAGCAGCTGAGTTATGAGGAGTCTGTGTGGGCCCAGCTGCTGAGTGACTGGAGTCACAGAATACTGGAATTGTTAGGGTTGGAAGGAACCTCTGGTCATCCAGTCCAACCTCCCTGCCAAGACAGCGTCACTTAGAGCAGGTGACACAGGAACACATCCACACAGGTTTTGTATGTCTCCAGAGAGGGAGACTCCACAACCGCCCTGGGCAGCATGTTTAGTGCTCTGCCACTCTCAGCGTAAAAATGTTCTTCCTCGTGGAGGTGGAACTTCTTGTGGTTTAGTCCATGGACACGGCTCCTCGCCCTGCTGCTGAGCACCACTGACACCGTGTCTGCGGCTGTGGCACACTGAGCCGGTGGCACAGGGCAAAGAAGGGCAAAGCACAAGTGCTGCCATAATGCCCCTATGGGAAGCAGGTCCCTTTGGGCCACATCACCCAAGCATCGGGTTCTGTCCTCTGGGAGCCACTGGGCCAGAGGGACGTGGCAGTGCTGGGGAAGCTCAAGCAGTGCCCTGAGCTGAAGCTGAGGCCGAAGCCAAGACCAGGGACAGAGCTGTGGCCGAGGCCACGACTGAAGTCAAGGCCAAAGCCACAGGCAGTATCCAGGACCCACAGCCAGAGCCAGGAAGCAGAGCTAGACTCAGAACTAGACCCGACTTAGAGCTAGCCTCAGACTTATGCCGAGATCCGGTCCCAGACCTTGGCCGAGGCCCCACAGCGCGGCTCAGGCACCGCCCGCGCTCCCGCCCTCTCCGCGTGCGCCTCGTGTCCGCGAATAACCCCCGGCCCGCCCCGCCGCTCTCCTGTCCGGCCACAGCCAATCGGGAGCCGCGCCCCGCCCCGCCCACCAGGCCCCGCCCCGCCGGGCGCCCAGCCCCGCCCCCAGCAGCCATTCCCCCAATCATTGGCCGGCGGGCCCGGCCCGCGTCACCGCCCACTCGCGGGTAACCTTTGCCTTAGTGCGCGCAGGGCCCTGCCCCGCTGCCACCGCTGCCCAATCGCAGGCGCGGCAGGGCGGGGCCGGCCGCGCCGCAGCCAATGGGAGCGCAGGGGGCCGCGCGCGGTGCGGGGGCCGCGGTGGCTGGTGCCGCTGCCGGGTTCGGGGCGCGACCGGCCGGCGGGGCGGCCGGCGGGGAAGATGGCGGTGGCGGGGTCCGGCTGGAGCTTGGCGCGGCTGGCCGAGGCCCTGGGCTCTTCGGAGCAGGCGCTGCGCCTCATCCTCTCCATCCTCATGGGTAAGGCAGGGCGGTGGGCGACGAGGCTGGCGCCCCGGGCGGGGCTCCGCGCCCGTGGGAACGGGCGACCCCGCCGCCGCGCCGCGCTGCGCGGGAGCCGGGGCCGGGGCCGGGCATCGCTTCGCCTGCGCGGAGCCGCACCTGTGCCAGCGCCAGCGCGCCAGGCCACGTGTGCGCGCCGAGCCGGCGGCGAGATCCCGCGGCCACCGGCACCGCCCGTCCCGCACGGTCGGGTCGCGAAGTGCCCCGCAGCAGCCGCCCGGGGCGAGCCCCCGGCCCGCCCGGTGCAGAGGGGAGCACGCCCCGTTTCCCCGCGGGAGGTCGGGGTGCGGTCCCGTCAGGCCGCCTGTGGAAGCGGGACGAGAAGGAGCCCGGGGTGCCTGCGAAAGATCCCGGTCTGGATCCGTGTCCCGGGCGCAGGAACTTTGTTTGCGATTGTCCCGTGAGTGCCCGGTGATGCGTGTGCACCCAGTACCCCGCGAGCGCGTGTCCGGAGGGCTGTCCGCTCGGGAATCTCCGCTGCCCATCAGGTGCTGCCCCGTCCGAGTGCAGGGGCGTCCCTGCCCGGGGACATCACCCGTGTCTGCGGCCGTGGTGACACTGTGAAGGAGTGGCGTGTCATCAGGGGCACCGCCAGGCAGGGTGGGCAAAACCTTCCAGCTCAGTGCTAGGAGAAGTGGGGTGATGTCCTGCGCTCCACCTGCAGCGCCAAGCGTGTTGCAAAACACGGAGCCTGTGCTTATGTAAACATAGGATACTTGAGTTCCATGCGAAATGTTTAAGGCAGGGCTGGAGTTGTGATGTGGGCTGGAGGTTGAGGGGGAGGTTGTAGCTCCCAAAACATTAATTCAAGTGTATGTGTACATGCTATCTGTGTAAATCTCTGCAGATGCTCAGGGAAACTTTGGGTTGTGAAAGCATTTGGTAGTGTAGTCACCTAGCAGAAAGGAAATACAAGCTTTCCTCTGAACCTGAAAGGATATTTGAAGTGATACAGCCACTACTGTGTCATCTGTCAAAATAAAGTTAAAAAATAAAAGGCTAACTAAAAGTACAGTATTTATGAAGGAAATGCAGGCAAGAAAAACTGTCACTTCATCACCATGGTCTGCACTAGACTTATTTCTGCCTTTGTTTATGATATGTGAAATAAAACTGAGCAAAACATTCTTCCCGTGAAGAGTATTAACATGATACTGAACTGACTATCATTTTGAACCCGATGTAGAAGTTTGTTAAACCAAACTTCTATAAAGAAAAAATGAACTAATAGCAAACACACAGGACATGCACACAAGTTGGCATTAATTAGTCTAGCAGCTCCCCACTGCTGAACAAGAAAAGTCTTGCTTGCCTTTCTCCCACGTCTCTCTCTGGTCCTTTAATTGCAATCTGACTGAATTTACTTGCTTGGCAGAAACCTAAACCAGAAAAAGCAGATAGTTCACTACGAGGTTAGTCACCCGGATCAACCAAGGGACCAGTCTAACAAGTGCTGATGCAGAAAAGGTCCTAGAAAGCATGTGTGGAGGCAGCCACAGCAGAGAGAGAGATGGCTCTGCAGAATGCATCTTGATCATACTCTCCGAGTTGCTTCTTGCCAGCCGTAAGTTGGGACACAACACTGGGAGGGTGTTTCCTGCTCAGCATCTTATGGGTGAGCAGCACCACTTCTTTGAAATGACCAGCAGATAATTATTGTCCTAATGATGATAAGAGCTGCCTGCTGCAGACAGTAGATTAAGGGAGACTCCTGTGTGCTGTTACAAATGTTTCATGTGTAGTGTTGACAGTAAGCCACCGAGACACCACAGTGTCCCTTCCCAGGTAGGCCACTATCTGTTTTGCAAAGTCTCATAGGATCTTTAGAATCTGTATTAAAATTCTGGGCATCAGGGTCTGGAAAACCACTCACATCTCTCCCTTGCATGCCTCAAATGGATAAACCAAACCAGCAGGCTGGAGCTGCATGTTTCCCCGTCCTTTCTCCCTAGCTCAGTATCTTTTAATTAGATGCAGTGGAAAGCATAACTTCAGACAGAAGGCTTCAGGGCATGCAAAACAGCCTTGCCTGCAGTTTGGCACTCCTGCAGGTCATGTAGGTTGAACCACTCAGGCAGAGGGGACTGACTCCAGCTCTCCTGCTTAATGGATGGGTAAGCACTGGGTGGTAAAGCATTATATGTATACCATTACTTTGAAAGGAAGGGCCAAACACTACTCCAGAGCAAGATGAGAGTGAGAGGAGTTCCTTAGCCCTGCACAAAGAAATGTTCATTTAATTTAGTTTACAATCCTTATAATCTCATTGGTAATGCAAATAGTGCTGATAGCCACTTTAGAGGATGGCATGGGGTATAAATGAAAGGCATTTCTAAAAGCTGGAAGTGGCATTAGGACAGAAAAACTATGGCTTTTCCTTCACTTCCTCCACTTCAGGTGTTTACTTAGATTCAGGAAGAAAACTATTTTTGTTGGCTGCAGCTATTACTGCTGAATTATTTCAGAACAAGGCCATGAGGGTGAAGCATGGTTCCAAAGATGGACTAAAAAGTTGTTGCTTATTTCTTCCTCTGTGATGCAGTTTCCCATCTACACTGTGCAGTTTTACTGTGACAACAGTTTCTAGGGTTTCACTTGCAGAAGATCACCACAAACCTGTAAAAATAGTCTTCTGAAAAAGGAAGAATCACAAAGGACTTTTCAACTTCTTACATTAATTTCTGGAGAAAGCTGAATTATTGTTGAAAAAATTCTCTGTATTTACTGTCTTGATTCAGAGTAGTAAGTGTTCGCTTAGTAATTGATCTGAAATTAGCAAAAGAGTTCATTTAAAACTGTTGGCATTTTGATATGACTGAAAAAAAATTAAATACAGGAGAGAACAAGGGAAGGAGAAAGGAGAAAGGAAGAACATTCAAGAACTAAAACTAGAGTAGTCCTAAAGAGCACCATGCTGTTTCAGTGAACAAGTAACGGCACATTGCTGAGCAAATTATGGGCATTTTAGTCACAGCTTTGTATTTAAATCAGAGACAGATTTATACATGCTGCAATTTTGAAGCAGAGAATACAACTAGAATAGAGTCCCTTACCTGGATTGTACAAGATGAAAAGCTTACTGCAGACTTCCCCCATGTAAAATTTGCATAGACAACCTTTGAAGAAATTAATCTGCAATTTGACAGCAGTACCAACAGCAGGCATACCTGAAGCACAGTCCTGGACCCCGTCACAAGAAAAATTGTGCTTTGTCAGTACACTAATGTCTGGCAATCATATGAGAATGTCTTTGAGAGATTAACTCTAGCTTGCACTCTTCAATAGGTCCAGGGCCCAGTGTTCCCAATGGAGCTGCTCCAGTGGTGTGAAGGAGATAACAGGGTTTCTGTGCTGCTGCTCCTGTCCTCACATGAGAGGGGACAGATTTCTTTCCTGCTGTCACTGCTCAAAGCACAAGCCAGGATACAGGAGGCCTTATGGCACTGTGTATTTAATACTTTATGTTGCTCATGTTTCTGGCATGCCTGTACGATCCCAAAGAATTAAAGCAATTTATCTGACCATAATATTACACAATGCCTTGCAAACTACCTGCGTAGTATGGAGGGGGGCCAGCATGCTATTTACAGCCCTGAGCCAGAAATGACCTGGCTGGTTTGCCCAGACCTGCCAGGAGCAGCATTGGGAAGTGTTCCTTCATCCATAGACATAGCAGGGACCTGCAGAAAGTAACACATTCTTACTCAGTGGGTGCCAGAAACCTACTGCTTCACTCGCAAGTTGTCTTATCTCCTCCTCTTCTACCTCTCATCAATTTTTCTACATGCTCTGCTTCATGCTCCCTGCATCCCAAAGATTTTTAGGCTCAGTGAAGTTCTTGTGGCCGCACAAAGCTGCTAGCTTATCCCAAATCAAGTTCCCAGCTGGTCAGCCAAGCAGGAATCTTACTGCAGGGCCTATGAACAACTGATTCTCATGAGTAAGAGATGGGAAGAATTTTAAGAGGCAGCATTGTCCTGTCATAAAACCAGCCCTGTCACAGAACACTCATGTGCTGCCTTGTTTGAACCCCTAACTTCAAATATATCTTATTCCTTAAATAATGAAAAAATAGAGGGAGTTGAGTAATGCTACGCACTGCCTGTGTCTACATTAGCAAGAAAAATGGTGCAGTAGGAGCAGACCTATAGAGCAGACTTGTCTGTGGGTTTTGAGCATTTGCTTTGGATTTGTCTTAGTCAGGTCATACACACTGAGCACCCATTGATTGGAGTGTGCTTTCAGTTTGGTTTTGTGTGAAGAGAGCCCTGTTCTCATGCTTTGAGACTGTTCTGTTATGCAAACTAAAGCACCATAAGTGGACTTTCAAAATAAACTCCTGAGCTGAATTAAAACACTCATGTTTATGCACCTAGTGTTAAACAAGGTGTGGCACTTTTGCAGTGTTAGGAACAGAAAGAAATAGCTTTGAAGTCAAAATTAGGTAAGGCTGATATTTAAAAAAAAATCGAGATAATTGCCCTGCTGGATCTTAACAAAGGTGGAGTTAAATGTTCAGCAAAAGGGACAAGAGGAAAAATAGAGGTACTTGAGGCTTGAAGATGAGATAGAGCTAGTGCATATAAAAGAGGAGATAAAGGGAGCAGAGATGAAAAGAATGTTTCTGCTGTTCTTATTTGCAGCTTTATCTCTGGAAAAAGAGGGGCATCTTAATCACCAGTCCAAAAGATGGCAAACTTGACAGCACTAGTTTTTCTTGGGATTAGAAGTTTTCTCCTGCCTAATCCACCTTCTTGATGATTTGACTTCTTCTGCTCAATTAGATTCTTGTATCTGTGGACAGCCTGGGCTTTGTGCAGTGTCCCATTATTCTCTCAAGTGGCTGTGGCCAAGAAGCTGAACTTGTCCTTTCCTTCCATCTCTGTGGTTCTCTTAACCAGAGATCATCCTCTTGTTCCTGTGAAGTAAAAAAATAAAAATCATCTCAGTTGCTAATTCCATTCTATAGAAAGTATGTCTAGAGGCAAAATCCAACTCTGTGTGCTGGCTGTTTTTCAGCTCCGTGATGCTCAGAGAAGAATGAGTTTGGATCAGAGGCTCTCTGCTGTTTTCTCCAGGAGTCTTACAGCCGCCTTCCCACTTCCATCCACTCTGCTTAGGGAGCCGTGAAAGCGGAGTTTGGCAGAATGGGAGCTGTTGGGCAGAGCCTCTTGGCAGCAAGGAGCAGGGACTCTTGTCCTGTTGCTCTGAAAACAGCAAGCATCCTGCTGCTGGCATATCTAAAGGTGACATCCAGCTTGCCAGAAGGCAACCATAACTCCAGAAGCTGCTGTGCTAATTTAGGCTGGTTCAGGGACATGGTTGTGGGGCAGGAGTACTGTTATCAGCAGAAATTGTTTGTTACTTAATAGATAGTTTATGAGTGTTCAAAAGGGCACAAGCCACATCAGAATGGCCATTGCTACCCCGTATCCACTGCTGTTTGGGGGTTAAAGTTTGTATCTGCAGCATGCACCTGGCCCAGTTATCTCATTTATCATTATCTCATGCAGCAAAACTGTTGGTAAATTGCAGTCAGAGTATTCACAAGTTACTCTGGATATCAGAAGAGTTTAGGTTGATGTGACTTTTGAACTGGAACATCAGCCACGTAGTGCAAGACCAGGCTTTATGGTTTCTGAAAACATAGATGCAGTGTGTATTATTAGTAACTCTCTGTTTGCAAGGGTTCATAATTCTTTTTCCTTCAGAGCGGCATTACTGAAACCATGACGTGATCTCCTGTGTAGAACTAAAAAGGAGCACAACTGACAAGTGAGACAGGTCTCTGAAAGAGTAGGAACACCAGTTACATTATAGTATTCAGTCAGACTTAAATTATGTCTGTAGAAATGGCTAGAGGGAAAAAATTTGGTAGAAATCGACGGTTTTGCAAAATAGTAGTGATTTTTAAGAGAGTGGGAGACCCTTTAGAATGAAGCTTTGAAACCATGCATATTGATGAACAGCAATAAACTGTACTTTGCTTGTATTTCTGATCTGATTTTCCTCTCTTTGCTCAGAAGGAGGAAACTTTTTTCCACAGTAAAAAAAAGCTAAAACTTGTTAACTTTTGATCTAATCTTTTAGTAAAACTTCATATTTTTTACCAGTTTTCATTTCTCAAAGTCAGTTCTTCCTATGTTTATTGAACTTCAGCAGGAAGATTGGCTCATGAACAAAGAATCCCCATTTGTGTGTTTCTCAGTAAAAGACTAGTAGAAAATACCACCTTTTTTTTTTTTTTAATCATGTGAATTGCTCTAATTCTTTGAGTTACTCCTGTATCCCCAGAGAGCCCATGTGATGAACTCTCTGCCAATTCCCTTTTTCCTCCACAGGTGGTGTTCAGGGCAGTAATGGGGGGAGAATGGGACAGAAGTGGGCTGTGTAAAAACATGGAAGAGCGGGAAGGGTGAGGGATGGCTTGGATAAGGCATTTTGTAGGGGAGTTTGGAGGCACTGTTTTGGAAGGGAGAGCAGGCTGGATGTGCAGGAGGGAGGTTGCCAGGCTCTGGGAGTGGAGAGCCGTGGTATGCGGGGCTGGCCAGAAAGCAGCCTGTGGCGTGGAAACTGGTGTGGGACACAAAAGGAGGAAGGAACAGCAACAAGAAGGCAGGGAAAACTGAAAGAGGGATGGCAGGAGGCTGAGGAAATGGGGAGCAGCGGCTTGATTTCAGGAGGCAGCAGATACACATCTGGATGCAGCAGAACATAAGCCCAAAAAGATCTAAAAAAGAGCCCAAAAGTCCCCAACTCCAAGACTCCCTCCCAAGGGATTTGCGAGGATGGAGAGGGCCTTAAAATGGCTCCAGCCTGGTTGCACTGACAGACTGCCAAACATGGATTCAAATAACGTTACAGAGTTTCTCATTTCCTCTCACAGTAGTGACTAGACTTGGCCTTGCTTACTGGAAGCCTTCCATCCATCATACACTTCTCGGCAGAATGTGCATTTCATCACCTTTTATTACTGCTCCATATAAAACATGACCACCTCCTGCTAATACTACTCCATTAGTGCAGGTAGCAGAGCTCCATCCACTGCTCCTGGTTTCAGCTAGGATGATAAGTAGTGTGCATGCCAGTGTTGTGGTATGTGATGAATTTCCCCTTTTTCTGAGCAGGGCAAGAGAACACACAGGCTTGCAAAGTAGAGCAATAAAGTTACAAAATGCCGGAATTAAAGCGGCTTCTGGGATCCCAGTTCAGCGCTTTGTGCACATGCCTTTAGAAACACTAATTGCAACGCTTCCTGTGCCCACTGTGTATTAAGACATGCTATATTTTCTGTCTGCTATGTGGCAATGTTTATTGCATGCTTTGTGAAACTCACCTAGACAGCAGAATTTAATTGAATCGTGGTGTTCTGTGTGACGCTTCTCACTGTACTACCAGAGTGCTTCACAAATGTTTGCTTCTCACTTGAGCCACAGATGAATTATCTCGAGGCATTCCTAACTTAGACTAGGAATTACCTCACAGAAAACGCAAGGAAAAAACCCCTTCCACTTTTCTTAGCTGCTCCATATGAAATGCTTCAGACTGATTTTTTTTTTTTTTCCCAAAAATACCACATGCGTAGTACCAGTGGATTTCAGTTACAGCTAAAACTGTGTACCCAATAGGTCACAAATCAGATGCAAATCCAAAGTTGCAGAGTTAGAAAAGCAAGAATATCTTACTGGAGGTCACCTGAGGAGCTCTGAAGTTAAAGCTGAAAGAACTCATTGAGGTGGGAGCAGGACTGAGGTTTTTTGGACATTGTAATGGTATTAACCATAAAGTTTTGCCCTTCCCTCCACCCCTTTTTTTTTTTTAATCTAGCTTCTTGCCATGTTCATTGTATTTGTCACAGAATTTGGAAGTGAGTCAGAGGCTAAAGTGCGATTCATATATTTCAGCGTTATCCATCTCATATATTGAATGAAGACAGAAACGGTAATCCTGTAATTTTTTGCACTTCAGTGTCAGTTTTGCTATAATTATGTTTCTGTTAAAGTATTTTCTTCTGTACAAAGTAATTCATATGTCTCCAAGATGCAAATGCAGTATCAGGAACTAACGCCATGCCCTGTGTTGATAATGTATCATGTAAAGTACATGTTCCTAATGACATGTTTGAGAAGGCTGTGGTTTGGTTCATGACAAATACTTGTCTAACCTTAATTGCAACTCTTCCTTTTATTTTTTTTCCCCTGTCTACTCAGGATATCCTTTTGCCTTGTTCCAGCGCTATTTCCTCTTCCAGAAGGAGGCCTACCTCATTCATCTCTACAATGTGTTCACGGGACTCTCAATTGCTTACTTCAATTTTGGTAAGATGAGTTTGGGAGGAGAGAGCTGCCTGGCCCAGGGCATGTTGCGATTTGGGAGGGACTATAAATGTGATATCTAATTCTTATCTCTTTCTTTTCCCTGCCCACAGGGATGCAGTTTTTTCATTCCCTGATATGTGTCCTAATCCAGTTCCTCATACTGAGACTAATGGGTCGCACAATCACTGCCGTCATCACCACATTCCTCTTTCAAATGGTAACCGCTCTTTCTTATTCCCTGGGTTTGTAGAAGGGAGGCCTCTGTTCAGTTTTGCACTTCACTGGGTGGAAAAGTGGAGGCAGATCAAAACCAGCTGGAGGCATTAGTTTGAATAACCCAAACAATGGTTTCTTTCAGATATACCTTATGGCTGGATATTACTTCACAGCCACAGAGCATTATGACATCAAGTGGACAATGCCACATTGTGTCTTGACACTTAAGTTGATTGGTGAGTGACACCTCTCTTCTCTCTCTTGTACTCTCCAAGCTATGCCCATCCCAGGGCTTCAAGTCACTGTTTCTCACCTCTAGGTCTGGCCATCGATTACTATGATGGAGGAAAAGATCCGGTGAGTTAGACACCATTTCTTCGTCATTCCATGCTGTCCCAGTGAGCTAGAGATCAGAAAATCAAGTTCAAAGGATGTGAGTTAGCAAGCTGCATTGCTAGGTAAAAGCCACAGCTGAGAGGGGAGCCTCTGTTAGTGTTCGAGGGCACTGAACGCTAGAGTGGAATGAAGTAATTTGGAACAGAAACACTAATAATTAGAGATGGACAGAAATTGTTTCAATTATGTCTGAATATTACTCTGCACCCTTCCAAATTCCCCACCATCTCCTTCCCCCCAACCTATTGCCTTAGATTCCCAAACCCTGATGCTCTGTGTCTTGTGGGTAGTGTACCTTTAAATTGAATGCAGTCAGTACTGGATCTCAGTTCCTTTCCTTTGATTAGTCTTACTATTGTCCTTGTCAATGGTTGCCTTTTACCACTTGTTAGAACCCTGGTTTTAGCTCAGATGAAACAGAAGTTGCACAGCACAGTGTGTGGGAGAGCACACTACACATGCTGCAGTCCCTCAATCCTTCAAGGATTGCATTCTTCAGGTACCTGCATTCCCCATCTCCTGTTTGAGGCCTGACAAAAGTCTGTAGCATCCATGGAATCACTGCTGACTGCAGGAAAATGGGGTCAAGCTGAAACTTCCTGAACTGAACCTTAAGTATTTAAAGACAATTTTTGCATCAAGAAGAAGAATTGTAGTATAAGGTCTTGGGAGAGTAAATTAATTGCCATCAGGGACTGGAATAGCTTGGATAAAGTGCTCCTACTATGCTTACTCTGCTGCCAGGGATGTCTGTAGGGATGTCAGTAGAACCTTCAATAGGGATCTTCCAATAAGCTTGGAGCTTATTTGGGAATAGAGACCTGTGCAACTGGTCTCAACTACTGGATCTTGTTGCTGTTTGAAGGGGGTGGGGACAGAGAGGGCTGGGGGGAGGAATAGCCATGAAGTATAAAGTGTGAAGTTCCATGTCCGTGGGGAACAAGAGCTGAAACCAGTAAGGAGGCAGGGTGAAGACCTAACATCCAGAGCTAGTATGAAACCCTTGGGATGATGTTAATGCCACTCCCTTTGGTGCAGGAGTTCCTGACCCCTGAGCAGCGGCGATTTGCTGTTCGGGGGGTTCCTACCTTGCTGGAGGTCTCAGGATTCTCCTATTTCTATGGTGCCTTCATGGTTGGGCCTCAGTTCTCCATGACAGACTATCAGAAACTGGCAAGGGGTGAGATGACTGACGTTCCAGGCCAGAGACCCAATAGGTAATACAAAGCTGCTTGGCTTCTCCCCTTCCTACAATCCTAGAATGCTGAGTCCTCCACATTCCCTGCAGCAGACTGCCTTCTTACCTGGACACAGAAGTACTGTGACCAGAAGTGATTTATGAGACAAGGCAGTCTTTCAAAAGCTGCTCATAACTCTGCTTAATGTCCCAGTATAGTTCCAGGGAATGAACATCAACAACCATTTGACATCTCTAGTACAGTCTCGGTTCCAGCCTGGTGATGTTTGCATCCCAGCTTCCAAATGGAGGCACCTTGTTGCAGTGGAATGTTTTGACTCCCTATCGCTGTCTCCCCTGCCTCCACCTTTCCACCTGTTTTTAAAACTATGAATTTGACGGTCTTTTTTCCAAGGCATTTCTTTGACCTTCATATTTTTCTTTCTCAGTTTTGTGCCTGCTCTCAAGCGCCTGAGCCTGGGTCTCTTGTTTCTAGTAACTTACACCTTGTCAAGCCTGTACATCTCTGATGAATACCTCACCTCAGATGACTATATGGTATGTATTCACTTGGCCTTGTGAAAGAATTCCACTTCTCTGGTGGGTACTGGATCTACAAGAGTGAAATTATTTTATTTCTTTCTTTATTTTTGCCTTAATTTTAAAATAAGTGATAAGCTTTTCCACAGCTGATTTGGCCTTACTGCCTGTCCTGTGGATTCCATCTGATGCAGAATTGGTATGTGTTAAGCAGAACTGAAACAGATGAAAACTTTTACAAATAGATAATTGATGTTAAATGTTACCATTAATATTGGAAACCTAACATAGGTATTTTATGACCTTTTATGACTTTTCATTTAACCATTATGTGCAAAGAATTTCACTAGAGTAACTTGTAAGGCTCACCGTAATCTTTGAGGTTCTTGGAAAACTCCTAACAAATAATTCCTACTGGCAGATCATCAGCAAGCACTTTGATTATGCTAATCCAAAGTTTTTCCAAGCTCTTACCTATTTCAGTACAGCCAAATATTACCAAAGGAAGGAGAATGATGTGTACAGTAGTTTCACGATTATAAACCGCACCTGAATATAAGCCGCACTTC
>VRYO01002772.1:2709794-2738616 GCA_009812075.1 Sialia sialis | reverse complement strand
GATTCTTCAATGAAAAAGGTGCGGCTTATATTCGTGAAACTACTGTAAGTTTGCATAAGCCTGGCAGCCTAGTCCATATGTTGTAACACATACATCAGATTAAAACAAAAGACAGTGATGAGATCCTATTTACCTTGTGTCATTATGGCCACTCAACTGCAGGTTTTATTTTCACTCTGTTTCACTCTTATCTCTGCAGGAGAAACCTTTCTGGTTCCGTTGTGGTTACATATTGATCTGGGGCAAAATAATACTCTACAAATACGTAACTTGCTGGCTTGTTACGGTGAGTCTAGATGTCGTTCCAAAAGCAAAAGACAAATGAATAAAGGTCCAAGCCTCTTGGACTTAGTACTAAATGGAAGAAGTACAAATGTCTGGAGATCAGTGCAGGTCAGTTCAGCTTACTTTAAGTTAGCAAAGGCTGGCTAACTAAAAGGCGCTTTTTAATCCATTTGTTCCATCTCTAACAACGTTCTCAACACAGTGAGAGGCAGCACTTCCTCAGCTCTGCTTCTCCAGCAAAAAAAAGGGCAATATTTTCATCTTACTTTCCTTGTGCATTTTTTGATAGGAAGGTGTCTGCATCCTTGTTGGTTTGGGGTACAATGGGAAAGACCAGAATGGAAAGCCTTTGTGGAATGCCTGTGCCAACATGAAGGTCTGGCTGTATGAGACAACACCTTTGTTCACAGGGACTATTGCTTCTTTCAACATCAACACCAATGCTTGGGTGGCCCGGTGAGCAGGATGAAATTCTCCTTCTATAATGTGTCAGTTCTGTCAGTAGAACCAAGACCTTAGGCTAAGCAGGAGCATTAGAGGAAGAATCTGCCAGTTTTCAGTTTGGACACCTTTTCCCATATTTTGCTGCTGTGCCCTTAGAAACAGGTTATTGCGTTATTGTGTTACTGGGTTAGAGAGATCTTTTAATTCACCTGGAAGGGCAGTTCATTAATAAAGGCAAGCAGTTGATGGCAGCAGAGACTAGAATGGGACTACAGAGTGCCCTTGGGGCTGCCTGCCTGCTCAGCCAGCCACTGAGCCGCTCTGACAGCTGCTTCCTGCATCTGCATCATGGCTCTCAGTGCACCCCGCACCAAACTCAGATGGGTTTTGGTTCAGCACTTGCTGGAACACACAGCTAAATTGTATGTAATGACCCCCTTCTCCCCCTTACAGTTGGGATTTCTTAAAGACTGTTTAGATGTAGGTTTTGCCCTTGCCATGCTGTTCCTGCCACCACGGGGCATGCAAAGGCACCAGGTCCCCTGGGCCCTTCATCCCTGACACAGCCAGGGGAGGGCAAATGATAACCTAGAAGCACTTTGTTTCTTTTCTGTTCTAGCTACATCTTCAAGCGCTTGAAGTTCCTGGGCAACAAACTGCTGTCACAGGCACTGGCCCTGTTCTTCCTGGCCATTTGGCATGGGCTGCACTCTGGCTACCTGGTCTGCTTTCAGATGGAGCTGCTTATAGTCATCGTGGAAAGACAGGTGTGCTTTGTCTGACTTACCAGAATGAGGGGGGCCTCTGTTAGTCTCTCCCCCTGAGTCTAGAAAGTGACACACCGAAGGCTTTACTTACATTAAATATGAGAAATAGCTGCTCACTTTGGAAGTGGTTTTCAAGCATGGCAGGGTTTTGATCTCAAGAGTTCAGTAGGTTGCTGCCTTCTGCGTGGGCAAACCATAAATATATTGCAGAAGCTGACAGGGAGAAAAGTGGAAAACTTGGCATATGAGCAGAGGGCGGCTGAAGTGCTTGGCAGCTGGAAAGACTGGAGGACAAACACATAAGCTGAATGCCTCTGTTAATCTCCTAGTACTGAGAGAACAATATTTCTTTTTAAAATGCGTTTTCTTAATTAAAACTTTGTCCACGACAGGGTATTTAGCTACTTTTTTAGATTAGCTGCTTACTAATACACATTTTACACAGCTAGATAGAGAACTTTAGCCCCAGGCCCTGCATATACAGCCACAGGACATCCAACTGTTGAGAATTCAGTTGTTTTTTTTTCTTTAAATTAGCTCATGAACCTTGTTCGGGACAGTCCTCCCCTAAGCACTTTGGCCTCCATCACGGTCTTGCGGCCCATCTTCTACGTGCTGCAGCAGACTAACCACTGGATGTTCATGGGTTACTCCCTGGTGCCATTTTGCCTTTTCACTTGGGACAAATGGATGAAGGTATTTAGTAGCCACAAACATGACCCCACACGGTCAACTCTCTTCCCTCTATCCCCTCCCCTGTGTTCTTGGCTTAAAGCTGGTTGCTGATCCCCAACCTTGCCTTTCTCTTTACAGGTGTACAGGTCTATTTATTTTTTTGGCCACGTGTTGTTCTTCACCTTACTGCTGGTGTTGCCTTACATTCGCAGATTAATTGTGCCACGAAAAGAAAAGCTAAAAAGAGCAGAATAACGGCCAAAAGGTAAGGCTGTATGAGGTAGAGACCCGGAGGTAAAATGGGGCAGCAATGCTGCAGCCCAAGGTGCAAGGCAAACATCACATCAACCAAAGCAAATATAGGGCTCCTCTGTTTTTCAGATTGTACCACCTGTGCATTCGTAGGAGTTTAACACTCCGGAAGCAAAGCATCACCTGCCAAGTTTGCTGTGTTGAAGTATGACTATTTTTCAACGCAAGGAGGGGGAAGGAGAAAGCACAGGGTCAGAGACCCAAAAGGAGGGGATCCGAGCGAGCCTCCTTGAGACCTTCCACCTTCTGTCTGTTGCCTTATCTCTGCCGCCCCGCGGCTGGCACTCGTCTCTCCGCTGATACCAGATGATTGTACCACACTCACGGCAGGTGCTGCGTTGGATTGGAGCCACCTTCTGACTTTTCTACGTTTGTCATCTAAGATAAAAATTGCTCCTGGTCTTTTTAACATCGGCTTCAGCTCCTTTCCTCTTGGGTGCCTCGGTGTGGGAGTGTGAACTGTCACATGCCACCAAGCAAGGCGATTCTACAGGACTGAGTGACACCAGGGTGAGCAGGGCACAGCTAAGAATTCCAGTGCTGTGACAAATTTGGGCCAAATCCCTGCTATAAGGGGATCCAGCCAGCCCACATATGAAAAATAAGAAAGTAAAATTCAGTCGCACTTTTTAATCAAAAAAGGTACCTTTAATAGGAAAAAGGGTCAGTGGGGCAGTCCATTTAAACTCTCATTGCTTCAGAACTTCAAAGACTAAGTTGAAGTGTTTTCCAGGAGCCCACAGTTGCACCAGGTCCACACCCGAGTTAAAGATCCTTTCCAGAATGTGAAGTCACTTGTATACAAGTCCATCATGACAGCAGTAGCAGCAGAAGCTCATACTACTCCCCACACTTCCTCAAAGGCAGTTGTAATTTTAGCACATGTCAGGGCAGCAGAAAGGGGATAGTTGCTGATGGAGACCATCTTTTCTGTGTAGTCAACATTGACCTGAGAGAAGAGAGGGAGAAAAACAGAAGAGAAAAAAAATAACCGAGTTGCAAAAAGTTTTCACTAAGTCCTATCTCCATTAGTACAAGAAAGACAAGGAGCCACTGGAGAGAGTCCAGCAGAGACCAGAAAGATTATTAGGACATGAAACATCTCTTATGAGGAGAGACTGCAGGGCCTGTTTTGTCTAGGGTAGAGAAGACTGAGGGGATTTCATTAATGCACGTAAATATCTCAAGGGTGGGTGCCAAGAGGATGGTGTCAGACTCTTTCCTCTGGTGCCCGGCGACAGAGCGAGGAGCAGTGGCCATAAAGTAAAAAACAGGAAGTTTCACTCAAGAAGAGGAAGAGCTTCTTTACACTGAGGGTGGCAGAGCACTGGAACAGGCTGTCCAGGGAGGTTGTGGAGTCTCCCTCTCTGGAGACATTCAAAGTCCAACTGAACATATTCCTGTGTCACCTGCTCCAGGCAACCCTGCCTTGGCACAGGGCTGGACTGGATGATCTCCAGAGATCCCTCCAACCCTAACAACTGCAGAGGCACAGTATTTCCTCAGCAGGGAAACTGCTGGCCCTCCCTAATGCCCTCCCTTGGGATGGAGAACAGGCCTAAGTGTTGCAGTTTTGGGCCTTTTTTTGACAAGCATACAGGGAAAATGGGGGGTTGGGTGGAGGGGAAACCAAGCCAAAAAAATGGCAGATAAAACCTCCATACTCAGAACAAGACTGAAATCTTTTTACAACCCCAGATAAGGGATACACACACTTACCGACCCGTGGGCAAAAGCTCCCACCACAATGACAACTGGCTCCGCTGCAGGAACCAACTCACGCAGATCTGACACCTGTGACACTGCAAAGGAGGTACCAATCTTCATGCAGCCCACGGGCAGATGGTCGGTGACTGGATTTTTAATCACCTACAGAAAGCAGAAAGTTAACAGGTGCAGAGGTAACAGACCCTGACACATAGCTAGATCCACTGTTTGCTAAAAACAACAGACAAACAAAAAATTCGTCAGCTGGTTGCAGGCTACATCAGGAGCTCACGACTGTTTCATCTGGAGCAATCCGTCCTCATTGTCCATGGTATTTACAAAATACAGTGGTGGTGTCATTCCACAACCAACGTTATGTACAAAATTCAACATCACAGACTGTCCTTGTCCAAAAATCAAAATATGCTGAGGTACACATTCTGTTTCCCTGTCCCTCTGATTACCCACCAAGTACACCCAGGTCCTTGAGCAAAAGCAATCCCAGGTGGGTTGAGGCTCAGTGATGGCAGATACGCCCAGGATACCAGTGATGCAGGAGTAGAAGAGTCTTGGCTGTGGGGAGCAGTAGAATGAGTAGCAGAGCTCCCCATGACCAGAAGTGGAATTCCTGAGTAATCCAAAATCAAAAAAGTCCACCAGACCTTCTCCAAGTACAGTAGGCAATATGGAATAGCCAGGAGAAGCTGAAGCACAGCACTGCTCCCAGGAAGAGGATGCCAAACACCACCTTCTTCTGCAAAGAAGCCTTGATGTACACAATGGGCAGCGTGGTCAGGATCCCCAGGCAAAGGGACAGAATAAGCCCTAGCAGGTGGGTCCAGATGTTGCCAGTCTCAGTGTGTATCTGGAAGATACTCTTGAAAGAGGCACAGAAGGAAGGCATGGAGTACTTATAGCCCCCTTTAGGCAACTCTGTCTCGTCTTGGCTGGCAAGCAGGCTGCTGCTGGGATTTAAAACCACTCTCCTTCTTTGGGGAATCTGGATTTTCCAGAAGTTACAAAACACATTTAAGTCACGATTAGTTCTTCTTCACTTCTAGGAGTCTTGCTGCTGTCTGAGTAGCAGAGCAGCAAGGTCCTGCTCCAGCCCAGCAGCTCCTTGTTCTGGCACGTTCCTCAAGCTAGGTTTATGAGAGTCCTCTGTGGGAAAGGCTGGAAAGGCAGCTCCTTGTCCCTGCCTGCTGATCCGTATCTTCGGACGGACGCACTGGACGTGTGGACATGCTTGGCTAGGGCCAAGCCTTCTCTGCCAAGATGACATCACTATCACCTTCCTCAGGCTGCTGCTTTTCTGGCATTTCCAGCACCAAGAGAAGTTCTTCATCAGGGGAATCCAGTATCATGATAGACCTTTTGTCTCTATGGTTAATCCAGTCTTCTTCTCTGTGACTACAGAGGCTATTCAAGTTAATTGTACCTTCATTTCCACCCCTCTGCCATTTTAAAAGCCATACCTGAAAAGTATCAATGCTCAGGCATGGCAGTCAGGCTCAGGTGAGGAAACAGATCCCTCAGCTCCAAAGACAGGTGTGTTTGGGGTTTCCTTCCTGCAGCAGCAGCTCCTACCCAGGTAGCATATGGGAGAGCCCCCCTGAAACCAGGACCCCCAGCTGTGATGTGACAGAATAGAATACCAGCCGCAACCAGGACCCCCCAACCAAGAAAACCAGCTCCCCCACCCCCCCAAAAGAAATTCCTCCTACATTGCTGTTAGAATGTTGCAACATTAGCTGTCAACAGTTACAGAGTATTTACCTTCAGCAGTTTCTGGGGCCCATCAGCTGCTCTAACACTGAGCTTATGCAGCAGCTGAACTGGCAAAGAGAAAACAAGAAAAGAATCACTTAAGCTGTGTGGTAATCTGCTGGAGGAATCCCATGCTTTGCCTGAGCTGAGGTACACAAATGTCCCCCCTCAGAGTTCCCATCACAGTCTTAAAAGTTATTTTGCTGACAGCACAACCTCCTGCAGGCATTCCCCATTGTGCTAAGGGGCACACACCTGGGGTATGCACCCTGGAACATCCCAAAAAGAGGCTTTAACTTCTCTGCTCTTTTCTCTTTTTCACATTTTAAGGTCAGTGCCAGTTTTTGACTTTTCCTGAAGTTCCTCCAATCCTGACCACCTTCCTGCATTATTCTATAGCTGGGGCAGAGTTTGAATCACTTACCCATAAGACCACAGAATCGATCAAAAGTCCTTGGGATTCTGGTTTGGGGATTGACTTCAATGAGAACATTCTTCTTGGTATGGATATAAACCTGCAGGAGCCCAGCCCGATTCAGGGGGCTGTCCATGAGCATCAGGAGACTCTGAAAGTGAAAAGCACAGGGTAATGGAAATAGAAAGGCGCAAGAGAGAGAATTCTGGGGGAAATTGAGGGTTAGCCTCCACAAATGCAGAAGGGACCGATGTTGAGGCTGAAAGCTCATCTGACTACGAGATGTAATGCTGCAATACTGAGAAATCAAGCCCAGACCCAAACAGCGACTGAATGTAAAACCCACCAAACTCGCCCCCGGGCTCCAAGGGCACAAGCGGTCTCCCGGACCCGAGGGACGATCGCCTCGAGCCGCCTTGCCGGGCTGCCCTGAGCAGCCAGGCCGCCACAGGCGCCGCCGGACCCACCTGATGGGTGATGTCGGGCCGCACCTCCCCCGGGTCCCGGCCGTTCCGTAGCAGCAGTGCCTTGTGCTTGTCGCAGTTGAGCAGCTCGAATGTCTTCCCCACCTACGGCCAAAGCACGGACAGCTGAGCGGGGAGGGAGGGGATCAGCGGCACGGCCGGACCCAGCCCGACCTCCCACCGCCCGCACCTTCACGGTCTCCAGACTCGCCCCCTCCAGCACGACCAGGAGCCGCCGCTGTCCGCGGAGCCGCTTGCTGTCCAGTGAGCGCCCTTCATCCTCATCCTCCCGCACATCCCCACGTGGCCGCCTGGGCGCCGCCATTTTGTCACGCGGCCCCACCGGCCCCGCTAGCCCCGCCCCGGCCCCGCCCTTCCCGCCGCGGCCACCCAAGATGGCGCCGGGGCGCGCTCTCTATCTGGCTCCGGCCGGACCCGCTTCCGGAGCGCCGCGGCCTCCGCGCCGGAAGGCGAGTGCAGGGGGCGGGAAGGGGCAGCGAGGGCGCTCCCGGCGCCGCGGTTTCCCACCGGAGCGCCTCAGCGGTCGCTCCTTCCGGTGTCCTTCCCGGCGGGGGCGGCGGCGGGGCGGCCATGGCGCAGAACCTGAAGGACCTGGCGGGACGGCTGCCGACCGGACCCCGCGGCGTCGGCACCGCGCTTAAGCTACTCTTGGGCGCCGGTGCCCTGGCCTACGGCGTGCGAGAGTCCGTCTTCATTGGTGAGTAGAATCACCCCCAAGCCCTGGGAGCCTTCGCGCCCGCCGCCCGCACTGACCAAGCTCCCGCTCTCTCCCCGCAGTGGAGGGCGGCCAGCGCGCCATCTTCTTCAACCGCATTGGCGGCGTGCAGCAGGACACCATCCTAGCCGAAGGGCTGCACTTCAGGTAGGGCCTGGCCCCCACCCGGCCCCCCCGGTCTGGCGGGGCCCTTACCCCTAACGCGCTTCCACTCCCTGCAGGATCCCCTGGTTCCAGTATCCCATCATCTATGATATCCGAGCGCGGCCGCGGAAAATCTCCTCCCCCACCGGTTCCAAAGGTGAGAGAGAGGGGCCATGAGGTGGGAGGCTCGGGGCAGAAGTTCGTAGTTCGGCGCTGCTCAGACAATTATGGATCGTTAAGGGGTTGGAATAAGTCTTAAAGATCGTTTGGTCGCAATTTTTTGCCGCGGATAGTGACACCTTTCACCAGACCAGGTTGCTCAAAACCGCATTCAATGTGTTCTTGAACATCTCCCAGGCTGGGGCATCCGTAGCTTCTCTGGGCAACCTGTGCCAGTGCCTCACCACCCTCACTGCATAGGATTTCTTCCTAATTTCCAACCAAAATGTCCCTGTCCCAGTTGGTGCCTATCACTCCTTGTCCTATCACTGCAGTCCCCGATGGAGAGGGGCTCTCCAGCTCCCCGCAGGCCCCTGACCCCTGGCTGTCCCCGCAGACCTGCAGATGGTGAACATCTCCCTGCGCGTGCTGACGCGGCCCAACGCAGCTGAGCTGCCCAGCATGTACCAGCGCCTGGGGCTGGACTACGAGGAGCGCGTCCTGCCCTCCATCGTCAACGAGGTGCTCAAGAGCGTCGTGGCCAAGTTCAACGCCTCGCAGCTCATCACACAGAGAGCCCAGGTGAGCCCTGCCACGGCAGGCTTGAGTCGGCTCACAGAGGAACTGCAGAGGGATGGCTGCAGGGGGTGTTGTGGCAGGTGAAGGAAGGGTGACTGTATTCAGCTGGTGGATGGTGCATCCACATGGCAAGTGTGTCCTATGTACAGCTTGATTCCAATGCAGGTGTAGATACTGTACTGGCAGAGTCTGAGGAGGAAACTGGGTCTGTTGATACATAGAGTGTGAAACTGCACCAAAATGTTACATTGAGGGAGGGAGAGCTGGCTTGCTTCATGATCCACATGTGTCAGTAGAACTGGATTTAAAAATACAGATCTCAGAATGACCGCCAGAGCAAATTCAACCGCTTTGAAAGATCTGAAAAACGGTGGGAATGAGCAGTTAACAAAGTACTAACCTGTCAGTGATAGTGTTACAGAAGGGTAGCAAATAACTTCTGTTTATGGTCACAGAATGGATCAGGTTGGAAGGGACCACCATGGGTCATCTGGTCCAGCCTCGCTGCCTAAACAAGGTCATTCCAGAGCACATGGCACGTGTGGAACATTGTATCTAGATGGTTCTTGATTGTCTCCATTGAGGGGAAGAAACTCCACAACCTCTCTGGGGGACCTGTTGCAGTGCTCTGTTACCTGCACAGTAAAGAAGTTATTCCTCATATTCAGGTGGAACTTCTGTGTTCCAGTTTCTGCCCATGTCCTATTGTTGGACGTCACTGAGAAGAGCCTGGCTTAGTTGTCTTGGCACTCTCTCTGCAGGCACTGATTAGAAAAAGCTTAGAGTGTCTTCTGGGGGAGTGTTGCAAAATATTAGAAATATCTAGCTTAAAAATGCCTGTTTGTGAAAATTTGTACTGTAATAGGTTGCATGCCAGGGATTCCTATAGTTCTCATCACCTGTAGCAGCTGGCACAGAGAGGAGGTGCTGATCTTGTTCTGAAAGGTTTTAGAGGAGGTCCTGCATGACCAGGAGGGTGCTGAAGATGAAAAGTTGTTAGATGAAATACAAAACATCTCTCAGCTCTCAAAGACCACATTTCTGATCCACATCAAAAGAACCAAAGAGTAGAGCCAATTGTCCAGATTTTTTGATGAGAAATTATCTGTATCCCCCTGGTCAGGGGCTTGAGGCCTTTGTATTCATCCACATCGAGTGCACTGGAGGGATTTGTTAGTCTTCATGTAAAAAGAGGATGAGAGGATGGAGAGGATGAGGAGAGGATGAGACAGCAAAAAATCTCTGGGGTTTTTGGCTGTACTCGGAGCAAAGGCTGTTAAGCCTCTGTGATTTCACATAAGAATCGTTCTTTGGTCTCTGAAATTTTTGAGCAAACTGAATTACATTTGTCTTCTTGTCGTGTGTCCATCTAGTTCTTGTTATTATAAAGTGATGTGGTATTGGAGGGGTTGATAATCAGAAAAAAAAATAAGTGATTGTATGTAGTTGTGCATTCATGGTCCACACAAGAAGGTTTGTGTCACTATTTAGAGTTCTGCTCAGAAACAGCTGCGGTAGAAGTAAAAGCAATGCTCGACTGGCCAAGCATGTGATACTGTAGCAATAGTTTCTGTTTAAGCCAATATTTGGTTCAGGACTTGTCAGGCTGCCTGAAAAATGTGCTGGCAAGTAAATGGAGAATAAATCAAAGTATCTAGCAGCAACACTCACCCAAAGCAGCCAAAAAAAAGTGCAGTAGCTACACTAGACAAGTAGTTACTGTAAGTAAGAGATGTGATACAGATTTAAAAATTTACATAGTTATTTGTTTTTCTGTGTTGGAGTACAGTTATGAAAGCACAGCCTGCAAACAGTGGCAAATCCAAGGTGGAGAAGGAAATTATTATTACCAAAACTGTGGGAGCTGTGGAACTGGATGTGGCAGGATGTGAAAGCAAAAGAAACTTTCAAGGCTTTTTTACCTTCACAATGTTACTTGCATAGAATAGTTAAGTAGTAATTACAAATGAACTGTAGTACAATTTTGAAAATGCTTTTTGTGGCTGCGGATATGTTACTCAGAGATGGTGTTGATGTCCATGGTTCGGAGCTTGGGTTGGGGAATATCTCTCCTGACACTGAAGAGGAATTGTGCTTCACTTTTGGAGTGTGCAGGAAGTGTGGAACACCCTGTGCTTGGTACTACTCGTGTTGCTATGTTTGTGTTTCAGGTGTCTCTGCTCATTAGACGAGAACTGACAGAGAGAGCCAAGGATTTCAGCCTCATCCTGGATGATGTGGCTATCACAGAGCTCAGTTTCAGTCGTGAATACACAGCTGCTGTGGAGGCTAAGCAAGTGGGTGAGTTCCATTGGTACCTTTTCACTGAATTATTAAACAAGGAAGTAGAATTTGGGCTAGTGTGTCACTGCTGTGTCACTGTATGAGTACAGGTACAGGGTTACAAATCTCTAAGCCTCCTTAGTAACAGAGCTAAGCGGATTTATTTTACAGGTGTTACCAAAAAGCCATAGCTAATGGGGTAGACCACCAGAGGGACTGAGTTCCCAAAACTAAGGTTCCTGTTCAGACTGGGACTCTGTCACTCACAGTGGGAGTTATATGTGAAGGGTCTGGGTGCTGTGGGTTTTACTCAAGAAAAGGCTCTCAGATGTATTTTGTACTTGAATGTGGTCCCAGAATGTTACTGGTTCTTTAGGAAGCAGAGTTTCTGGGCCTCAGCTCTCTGGTTCTGATGGAAGACACAATGTGGTTCCAATACCTTTGTCCTTTTCCCTGCAGCCCAGCAGGAGGCACAGCGTGCCCAGTTCCTGGTGGAGAAGGCCAAGCAGGAGCAGAAGCAGAAGATAGTTCAGGCCGAGGGGGAAGCGACAGCTGCCAAGATGATATCCTGCTTCGGGAGATTTTGTGGGATGTGGCTTGAGAGCTTGACAAGCCTGAGAATCTGTCACACTGGGGTCATGCTTAGGAGACTGTGATCGGATTCAAGTAGATCACTGTTCTTTCCCCCCCACACTTCTCCAGTTGGCTGGATTGAGGTTTGTCTGAGGTGGCAGGTCAGAGCAGAGCAGGCCGTGGGCTCCTTGCTGTAAAGTTTAACTTTTACTGGCTGTAATTGTGACCATATTCTATAATGTTCTTCATTTGGGCAAATGAAAATATGCATACTCAAAGGCCCATGTTACTGGGGTGGAGATTGCTTTTTATCCACTAAGATGTTCTTTAGTATGGCTTAGGAATAATTCCTTGGGGGTAAGCAGCTTCTGTTGGTGGGATTTTCCTTAACTTTTTTCCCTCGTACCTCGGGGAAGCTCTCAGCAGGAATCCAGGCTACATCAAGCTACGTAAGATCCGAGCTGCTCAAAACATCTCAAAAACGGTGAGCATTGGGGCGCAGAATTCCCTTTGTCCTTCTGTAGTCCATGTGCTATCCCCCCAGCCCAGGAGCCACATGATGAATTTAAGGCGAATGTGATCTGCCCTGTCCTCATCTTTGTTCCTGCCCAACCCTTCTCTGCTTAAGTGGAGCTTAAGACTTAGCAAGGATCTGCAATTAGTTGTGAGGCTCAGAGTTCATGCCCTTCATATGACAAGGCCAGATCCACATCAGATTCCATCACCCACCCTCAGCTGCAGCCACCGAAAGCTTCTGGTTACCTGCAGCTGAGAAAGGGGGACAGATAAATGTGGGATCAAAGGTCTTTGTGACAGAGAGACAGAATGAGCACTTCTTTTAGAAAGTCTGATGGCTCTGGGATGGGAAGTCAGGAAGTTAGTTGTTTTGGGGAATTGTGTTCATTTAACGGAGGTCTTAAGTGGAGGAAACAAGAGTGCCATATCTGAAGGGGGAGATACGTTCCTAGTGCTATTCCTTCATGTGCATTTTTAGTCCTTGATGCCATGTCTGTAATGTATTTTTTCAGATTGCTGCCTCACAAAACCGTGTGTATCTCACAGCAGATAACTTGGTACTGAACCTGCAGGATGAGGCCTTCACCAGGTAAAAGGGCTGGGTGCCTGGGTTTGTCTGCACCCTACCTGGGAAGCTACTCCCCTTGCTGGAGTGCTCTCAGGATCTTTTTCTGAAGGGAGCCTGATGCCAGGGGATAAGCCAAGTAGGGAGCAGCCTCTTCTACTGTGGAAGCAGGGATTTTTGTTAAATCTAATCAATTTACTCTTGTTTTTTTTTTCTTTTCCACCCTCCACCCCTACTGCTTCTGCTGACACAGAGGAAGGTAAGGCACTGTAAATTTTAATCCTTTTGTTAGTACTGGAACCAGGGTGTTGCTGTTTCCTGGTGCCTGGGATGTTTCTGGCCCAGGCTGTTTCAGCCTTAGCAGGCTTATTCCAGGCTTATTCTCTACCTCAATGCCCATTTGTGATGTGAAACTTGAAGCTTTCCTTGCATGGACCACATAAACATACATGGAGTGTGCAGTAACTGGAGCTCCATGTGTGCCTCATAAGGAGCCTTGCATGGGAAAGGCAGGATAACTGTGGAGCGTTCTCTGATCTATCAGTACAGGGCATCCTGTGGTTGTGGCAGGCAGGGCTGTAAGGAGGCAGGATCATGGGAATTTGTGTTAGTTTGGGCTGATGATCTCTAGGGAAGATGCTTTTGTTATTCTCCAAAAGCTTTCCAGTTCATGCGAGAACACCTCATTTCCTGCTTTCGGAGCTATCAGGAGTTTGGTGCCTTTGCCTAATCTGTCCAGTGTTTACTGAAAAAAGCAGTGCTAACTGAGCTAACAGGATGCTGCTAAAAGTTTTGATTTCTCAGAATTGAGAAGGGAAACCAGAGTTGGTTTCTTTTCTGTGGGATCTTTGATGATAACATCTTTCTTCCTCACCTCTGACCAGATTGTGTCATATTGTTCCAGAAGATTTAAGAGGCTTTGGAAAAAACCCTGCCTAATAGGGAGGACTTAGAAGTCCAGATCCTTTATGTATGACACCCCATAGCTCAGAATCCATATTGAGGGGCTGGTGCAGCTCTGCTTATTCTTTCTGGACTGATGACTCCCTTCTGTCTCCCTTTCAGTGACAGTCTTCTAGCCAAAGGGAAGAAATGAAAGAAGCTGAAGATTACTAGAACCAGCGTCGCTGACCAGCAGAAGAGTGAGGATCTTTGAACTCCCTCACTAGTATTTCTTGTCCTCACTATGAAGTTTTTAATCCAGTAGCCAGATTTGGTCCCCTACCTCTGCTCCATCTATGGTGATTCAGTTACAGGAATGGGCTCTGCCTCTAGGCAGCTGTAATTCCTTCCTCATTCCACCAGTTCAATTTGGAGAGTGGGCAAAGGGGCTTACTGGTATTAACCCATGTGGATATTTGCCTCTAATCTTCATTAATATTTAGATTTGTGTAGGATATCAAATTCTTTTTTGGCCAGGTGAGGGAGTTCTTTTGCCATCAGCACCAGGCTTTTTTTGTAGTAAATCTTGTTTCTCTTTCACTCTTGATCCCAAGAGAACCTGGGATTGAATTCAGGACAATGCCATTCATTGGGTGCCTGTCACTGCTGGAATATCTTAGTGTCACTGTCTGCTCAGTGATGCTTACAAATATTTGTAAAAATTAAAAAAAAAATCAACCAAAAATTATATTGTTTAAGTGTGCTTAGTGCATGGAAAAGAAGAGGTTGTTTTATGTAGGGGGCGGTGGAACAGAGATTTTATTTGGTTGAAATTAGAATGAGGATGATAAAGGGAAAGGAAAAAAAGAAAGAAATACGCTTGTGGCCACTGGCAGATCATCACAATGTGGGGAGAGAAGAAGGGTGTTTGGATGCTCATACAGCTGTGTGTGTGACCGGGGCTGGTTCCTTAGCTGTCTGTAAGGGCTGAAGATGAGGGTAGGTTTATCTGCTTTTCCAGAAGCATCTCTGTGCTCTGTGCTGGTCTCCATTGTTACACCTTGGGCTTTTTCCCCTCTCTGCTTTCCTGGCTGAAAAGAGGAGGGAGAAATCTTCCTCCACTGACTAAACTCTCCTTTGCTTGTGTTTCAACAGCAAAATCTTGTGTTCTTTAAGGGTAGCTTCTTTGCCATTTCTCTGGGCTGCCCTGTGCTAAGATGTAGGACTTGGAGGTTATCACAGCACCATAGAATTGTAGAATGTCCTGAGTTGGAAGGGACTCACAAGGATCAATTCCAGGGTAACCTAGAAGTTAAACTGTAAGTGAGAGCATTGTCTAAACATGTCTTGAACAGAGACAGACTCAGGGTCATGACTGCTCCCCTGGGGAGGTTGGCCACCCTGTAAATAACCCTTTTTTCTGATACCCAATCTGAACTTCCCCCTATACAGCTTTAAGCTGTTCCTGATGTCCTATTGCTGTACACCAAAGAGAAGAGATCAGCACCCCCGTTCTGCTGCCCCTGATGAGGAGGTGTTAGGTCAGTCTTCTCCAAGCTGAACTAACTTTGTATCCTCAGCTGCTTCTTGTCACACCTTTCATTGCTGTCTTTGTTGCCCTCCATTGGACACATTGTAATGTTTTTATATCCTCCTTGAATTGTGGTGCAAGAAAGTATTCACAGTGGATAGTGAGACTGGCCCGAAGTGCAGTGGTACCTTCACTTCCTTGGCCTAGTACACCCCAGCATAACACACCTGGCAGGGCCTGCCATCATTCAAAATATCCAGAGCCTTTTCTGCAGGGCTGTACCCAATCCTTCAGTCTGTATTTACATCCAGGATTACAGCATTCTGGGTGCAGAATCTGGCATTTGTCCTTCAATTTTGTGTGGATGAAATTGTGTACACAGCTGGCTGTATACTGAATGCTGGCCAGAGAGATATGGTGAGACTATCAAAAGCTTTTCCAAAACCAAAAAAAAAAACCCCACATCTGGCTCCCCTTTGACTACCAAGTGGGTAGCCTCATGAAAGATTAAGTTGGTAAGACATGACTTTCTTTTCAAGAACTTGTGTGCACTTTGATCAATGAATGCATTGTCTTTCAAGTCTTTTTCTTGATGGCTTCCAGACTTTCTCCACAGTTTTACCAGGCACCAGAGTGAGACTGATTGACCTGTGATTACCAAGATCTTAATTTTTGCCTTTCTTGAAAATCAGGACAGCATTTGCCAGCTTCCACATCAACTTATACAGATTCTCAAGGCTGTTGATTAATGACTGAGACAGGTCTCAAAGTTGCATTGGTCAACTCTTCAGTACCCTGGGCGGAATCACACTGGGCCCCATAGATTTACGTGTGTTCAGCTGCAGCAGAAAAATCCCAGAAGAGTTCAAAGTCAGCCAGGAGTTCATCACTCCCCCAGCCATGGCCATCTAGCCCAGGTCTCTGGACACCCCCCATCACCAGTGTTAGAGTTAGAAGCAAAGGTAGCATTAAATGTCTCTGCTTCATCATGTTTCAGGAATGAGGTGACCCACCAGTAGGTTTACTTTAGTCTTCCTTCTGCTGTTAACATATTTAAAAATGCCTGTTGTTACTCACCATAGTGCCAGCCAGCTTCAACTCAAGCTTGAGCATTTTTTCCCTAGAGGGGAAAGGAGTATGTCTGTCCTTCTGCATAATCTCTCCATTCACTTTCTGCCGAGTTGCAGGAGGAGATCCCTGCTCATCCAAGCCAGCCCTCAGCTAGCCTTCTGACACACGGTAGTTGTCTGCTCCTGTGCTCTTGAAAGGAGGCCCTTTAAAAGGTCAGCATCTTTTTATGTATACCCCACTATCCTCTAAAACAGATTCCCAGGGGACCTTACAAACTGCTTCCTTTCAGCCTGAAGTCTGCTCCCCCCAGGTCCAGGGAAGTAGCTTTACTTCCAGTTTTTCTCTAATCACCAAGATTTTAAACTCAGCTATTTTATGATCATGATGGTCAAGATAGCCACCCATGAGCCCACGTCTATTTACAACCAACCATCTCTTTTTACAAACAACTCCAACTTGAGCTCTCCAAGGAAGAAGCGAGGCCTTTAGGGACTTCTTCCTCTGGTGAAGCAGAGCACACAATGTTTAAAGGAACAGATATAATCTATGGATTTCTGGTTTAAAGCTTATTGGCAATCACTGTTCTTCCTCCCACTGTGTATAAATCATGGTGGGAAGGGTGCTCTGGAGGCTTTTGGACCAGGCTGCTGCACTGCTACCAGCATGTGGTCAGAGCAGCTGTGGTTTTGTCTGTTCACGTATTGAAAACCCTTAAGTAAAATTTAGGTGCAAAAGCTGTGTCAGTTTGTCACACCTGACTTCCTGTGCTCAGACTTCCCTGATGACCACCAACACTTGAGCCTCACAGTAAGGAGCCACCATAATTGGTCACAGCTTCTGTTCAGAAGCCTGAAGGCAGCAGGGAATCAGGACAACTACAGTAATTTCGCACTCATAAGCCACACCTGGTTATAAGCCGCACTTCCAGTAGCCGGGAAGACCACAGGATTTGTCCATAAATAAGCTGCACCAGGTGATAAGCTGCACTTTCTAAAAAAAAAAAAGCGAGGATCCATGTGCAACAAAATAACAAATTAGTAACAGAATCTGGATTTGGTGTCAGGTGCTCAATTTGCAAACAGATTTCATAGACCTGCTAAGCCTTTAAACACAGCCCCAGGCGCCCTCCCCATGCTGCGGGCCCTGGCACTCCCACCACTAGCCTGCCCACCCTGCTCGGCAGTGGCCCCACAGCCGGTCTGCCCACTCCCTGCTCAGTGGCGGGCCCGCCACCCGCTCGCCCTGCAAAGCCCGCTCCCCACCCGCCTGGCCATGGCTCCGCGGCAGCTCGCTCCGCGGCAGCTCTCTGCCCGGCTGGCTCGCACTTCCAGGTTGGCGTTTCACTGGAATTTGTCCATAAATAAGCCGCACCTGGTGATTAAGCACACTTCCTGGATCAGCTCGATTCTTCAGTGAAATAGGTGGGGCTCGTCAGTGTGAAACTACTGTAATCTGAAGTCAGCCTTGTAAATCTTTGCAGGTCTGTAAATGAAATCAGGAGTACAGCTAATAATCAGAGAAATTAGAGAAAATAACCTTTTGGGACCCGGTAATCAAACAAATACAAGTTTATTTACAAAGAAGGAAACATAGCCATCACATCAAATTCTGGTATATTTACAGCATCCAGGTGAGGGATGAGATAGCAAAAGACTAAGAGGGGCAGAAGGTTGGTATTAAGGAAAGAGGGAAGTCTGCTGTTGAATTGCAGAGGAGTTGAGCTGAAACAGGCCAGAACCTTCATACTTGGAAAGCTGAGGCTTCAGGGAACACAAACAGGCCAAACTAACTCAGCAGTGGGCAGAGATGTAGCTCCTGGGCTGAGCTTCCTTAGCTCTTCCCTGAGAACTCATTGAAGCTGACAGCAGAGGTGAGTTGAGGCCCTGGTGCTCAGGGAGCAAGAAGAGGAGAGGTGTGACCCTTTCCTGCTAATGGATGATGAGGGGGCAGCAAGAGACTTTGCTCGCCTGCACAGGCAAGGGACCATGGAGTCAATCAGCTGAGCTGGTGAGCGGCAGTGCTTCACGGCACTGAAAGCTGGCATGGAAGAGAAGGGGAAGGCTTTGTTCCAGTCCAAGAGCAAGGAATGTGAGACAGGCCAACTGGGATGTGAGCTCCAGTCCTGCAGTCCTGTGGGGCTAGCTGCAATGTGTGATTATTTTTTCTTTAGCGAGCCTTTCAGCTTCTTCTCTGAGGAGCGTTGTTTCCGCACCTTCTCTTCCTTTTTTCCCAAGTTCTCATAGACTGTTGACTCCTCTTTCTGCCTGTAAGACCAGGGAAAAAGTGAGGAAAGGAAAAAGCCAAGCCAGCAGGTAGACTTGCCAGAGGCAGGCAGAGCTGGGTCTCTGCTTTAGGAGCTCTTACTTGGAGGGTTTTCGTGAAACCTTGGGGTGCACGTTCCTCACTGCAGGGGGGTAGGCGATGTTCCCATACTCACACTCATTTGGCTTGCCTTTCTGAGACTGCAGGAAAGAGAAAACAATCTTAAAAGTTTGTGGTCTGGCAGATGTATTTGAGGCACTATGGAAGAGTTCTGGCTGTTAAATCCCACTTAGTGCCAGGATCTCAGTGGAAGTAGGTGGACTGCTGAAGTGCCTGGGCTCAGCACACTGTCCACCACCGCCAGAGGTGAGCAGCAGCCTTGTTCAGGAGGCAACAGTGGGGCAACAAATCTCCGGAGGCACCAGAATGCCTAAAAATGCCAAATTTCAGCTAAAGAACATTGAAACAGCAGGAGCTACAGCATGCTGCCAGAGGCTACAAGGAGAGAGAAAAGACACTACTTATCAAATAGCAAGAAAAGATCTTGCAGCTGCAAAACAGGGATGTGAAAGACAAAGAGGAAAGAAGAGGCAAGGGAAGTCTTTGTCCTAAACTAAGTTCATAACAAAACAGCACTTTGATGTTATACAGAACATAGTTGAGGTAACTGTTAGAATTTAACTGCTGTCTAGCAGTTCAGACAAGTTCTAGACAAGTCCAGCTGCTAATGAACTTGTCTCCTGAATTTAAAAGTCTTAGAAGAGAGGAACAGAGACACAGATCTTACTGCAGCATTGTAGTCTGTGTAGGTCTCAGTGTTAGCTTAAAGCTTGTGAAGCAGAGCACTTGGGCTCAGAGCCAGCACTGTGCAGGGCTTAGGCTCACAGGGCAGTAGAGCCCCTTTTCTCTCACCTGGATAACTTCCAGCTTTTTCTTGGTTGTCTCTATGAACTGGCAGATGGCCATGTAGATGAACTTGTACTGAGCCTCTGTCTGCACCATCCCAGATCGCTGGGCCCTCACCATCTGGATGGTCTTCTGGATGTCAATGTCGCAGTCCAACCCTAGCAAGGAGCACCAGGAAAGTTTATGGACATGTTCACCACCCCCTTTCCCAGTTCTCTACCAAAAGCAGCTATGGTGGAGGGCAGTCAAGAAATTTCCACCTCCTTCCATAGTCTTTTTTCCTGCATGGACCACATATCTCTCCCCCTGCTCAGTATCTTTCAAGTCTGGCCTTGGAGGAAGAGCCAAAGCTCAGGGAAGGCTGAAGCCATAAGTGGATACAGTACAGCGATCCAGCAGAACAACTTTCTTAGGGCCACGGCAGGATCTTCTCCCACTGATACCTGATTTTCATCCCTTTGCAACTGAACTTAAAGGCAAAGTCCTAGTGGGTAGTCTAGTTCATTTTGAGATCCTTTGGAGTCCTCTTACCCTTGGTGGAGATTGTGTCCACTATCATATCGATGACGATGATAGTCCCAGTGCGGCCAATCCCAGCACTGCAAGGAGAGGACAAGCAGAGGTCAAAGCAAGACAGCTCCTGAAACAAAATGCAGCTGCTTCTGGGGAAGCATGTGGCTCTTGCAGCAGCTGTTCAGTAATCCCACAAGAGTCACAGGTTCAACAGGTAAAGAGTTTGGTGTGGGGGCATCAAAGAGGAAAAAAAGTGAATATTTGGACTAGCATACGCTTCACTCACAAGTTCTGGGGTACAGCAGGACAGACTTTCTGTATCTCACCCTAGATGGAGGATGCTTCTAACTCCAACCTCTGTACCAACCTGCAGTGTACCAGAATAGGCCCTGCGTTGGGGATGCTTTCTTGCTTCTGGTTTATCTGATCGAGGAAGCTGAGGACTCCTCCCGGCTCACTGGGTACACCATGGTCAGGCCAGCTCAGGTATTGGTAGTGCCAGATCTCACGCACAGCCTTGCTCTGAGAACAGCAAAGCACCCCACTGGTAAAAGTGCAACCCCGCCCTGTCCCTGCCCTCTGTTCCAGGGAGAGGTGAGTCTGAAGCCAGAGAGAATCTCTGTCTCCTGCACACTTCTTGGTGATTCCAACAGTGTGATTTCAGCCCAAACAAGTTGGGAACAGCAGCCCCAAGAATGATAAAACAGCAGCATCATCACAGCACCCAGAAATTCCCAGGTTTAGGTGTATGGTGGCTCTTAGACCCAGGGGTTGGATGGCAGTCCTTGGTCAGACACACTCACATTATCCTTGGGGCACACGCAGAGGTGCCGGAGTTTGTACTCCAGTGCATCATGCTCTCCAGCGTTCTGGACAAGGTAGGGACCATACTCTTTTGTGCTGCCCAGCTCTGGCCAGTAAGGCACACACTTGTTCTGTGTGGGCAGAGAGGGCAGGATGAGGATGGGCAGAAGGCAGGAGAGAGAGAAAAAGCAGAGTAATGGTTGAAAGGGAAAAGGGACACCTCCAGACTGCTTACCCGGCCTTTTTCTACCTCCCGTGTTGTCATCACAATAATGCGCGTGTTCTCCTGCCACACCATTTGCCACAAATCATTGACTGTGGCATCCAGGCAGCCCTGGCCGGCAATGTAGGTCTTGGTGCACTCGTCTGGGCTGATCAGGGTGTTCTGAGTGCAGACAGGGGAGGGTCAGGATGGCTGCAGGAGCCAGGCCTTCCCCTGCTTTGGGCACGCAGCCGTCTTTCAAGAATCTCACCTTAACATAGTTGGCATTGATGTAGTCAGATCCAGGTATATTTGGGTCCCTTCCCTGGAGGATGACTCTGGAGTGATCAACTGGGGGTGCAGTGAAAGAATGAACAGTGCAATGAGATACTCCATGCACAGCCACAGGGAGCTCCCTCACTGCTCTGTGCCACCTCAGTCATGGTTCCCAGTGCATGCCCTATATCCTCAGCTTTCCCTCTCTAGCTTCATACCAATCTCACTCCATCCTCCCATGTCTCTGCCTCTGTGATGGGCCATAGAAGCTAATGAGTCTGATGCACTCCACTCTCCTTCCTTCAAGGACAGAAAAAGGCTGTGACCTCCCTCATCAGCTCTTAAATCCTCAGTGCCATACACCTTGTAACCTGCTCTGGAAGACAGAGTGGGCTGGGGCAAGGATGGCTTGGACAGCTCGTCATTGCCTGTGTCCATTTGTTTTTTTTGTAGTGGAGAAGTAAGACTCACAGGGCAGTATGTTCTTGTATCGGTTCTTGCTCTTATTTTCAGGTCTTTGGCCCTCATGACGGTCAAACAGGTGCTTGGCTTCCTGTTTTTGCAGGCTCTGAGAGCAGAAGAAAGAAAAGTCATGGCAAGGTCACAATGTATGACAGGAGATGTGGGCACTAGGAGGCACAGTGGTGGTGACACATGGGCAGTGAGAACAAAACCTAGACTTGAGAAGTCCGAGGCTTGTGTCCTTACTGTCTTGGTAACTCACTCTCCCAACCATAAAAAAAGCACATTTCTATCTCACTGGGTTCACTTAAAGATGTGACTGATTCCCCAGGGGGACTGGTTCCAAATAGAGACTTCTTTCAGAGAGAAACTGACAAGACACACAAGAAATTTGTGTACAGGAAGAAATCGAGGGTGGAGAAGGAGGTGGTGCATGCAGACTTCCCAAAAAGCCAGATAATGTCCCCCAGCAGTTTCTTACATCAAATTCCTCCCAGAATCCAGCCTTGGACGTTTCCTCAGACAGACTTGTCTTCTTGTTCAGCTCCTGCACTCTGTTCTCAATGTCAGCAGCATTCACCCTTGTAGCATAGTAGGGCTGGGGATGGGAAAACAGAATAGGTGAGAGTTAGAGAGAGAGAGATATGCTGCTGGAGAGCAAAGTGTCCTCTGTGCACTGTGGAAAAAGGAAGGAAAGGGACATAAAACAGAAACAAACAGCAAATAAGTTTCTCCAGAGAGGCTCTAAAAACCAGGAAACTGGACTTACCTGCTTCAGGTACACAAAGGAACCAGACATCTCCTCAATTCCAGTCTTCTTGAAGTGCTCCACCAGATCTGTCAAGCTGTCAAACATCTCAGCCCCTCCAACTGTGTAGCGTCCATTCTAAACAGAGGAAAAATGTGCAATGTCTCACTCATAACATTCATAACAGAATCATGGAATAGTTTGGGTTGGAAGGCATCGTAAAGGGCAGCTAATTCCAAAGCCCCTGACATGGGCAGGGACACCTTTCACCAGACTAGGTTGCCCAGAGCTCCCTCCAGCCTCAAACACTTCCAGAGATGGGACATCCACAGTTTCTCTGGGAGACCTGTGCTAGTGCCTCCAACTCACAGTAGCAGTGCCACCAACCTCATAGTAAAGTATTTTTTTTCCTAATATCCCATCTAAACCTGCCCTCTTTCACTTGGAAGGTATTCCCTCTTGCTCTATCACTTCACTCCCTTGTAAAAAGTCCCTCTCCAGCTTTCTCATGAGCCTCTTTCAAGTACTGAAGGGTGCTGTGGTATCTCTCCAGAGCTTCCTCCAGGCTGCACAGCCCCCACTCTCTCCACCTGTCCCATAGACAAAGTTGATGACGCTCAGGAAAAAGGCAATGTGGGGTGCAGATCCATAGGCAGCATCTAGGAAAGCATTTCATCTGGCAGGGAGGTCAGAGGAGTTTGCCCTGAGCACACAGAGTTCATGGCACAGTGCTCTCAATGGATCAAAGCCCAGAGCAGATGTGCTGCTAATCTCATCCGAGGTCAGTTGCATTCTCTCCTTTGAATCTCCTCATCACACTTGAAAGAATTAGGAGAAATTGTGACAGCCATTTAGGTGACATCCATCAGACCACTGCCTTTCCTTCTGCCCTCCCACTGCTCACCTCACACATGATCTTGATATGTGTGACTTTGAGCCGGGTCCCAGAGGCACCAGTTGCCCCAGCTGGAGCATCAGACCCAGGTTTAGGCTGGTCAGTGAGGACAGACAAGACAAAGTCCCCAGGTTTGCTGAGGCTCTCCCGCACCAAGAAGGTCCAAGGGGTGGCTTTGGCCTGGAGCAGTGACTCAGCTGCAGGGCCTGACAGATGCCCATGGTACCACCTAAGAAAAAACAAGAGAGGGTCAGAAAAGAGGTGGAGATGCAGGAAGTGAATGTCCTTGAGCTGATGAGTGAAGAACAGCAACACTAGGGAAGGGTGAGGGAGGAAGAAAGGAAGGGAGAGACAGAGAGGAAAGAATGACAGAGGTAAGGAGGAGCAGGATCTTGGGAAAAGCAGATGAGACAGACTGTGGAGAGCTCGCCAAAAGAGAAAAGTGCAAGGGTGGAGAAGAAGGTGGAGACAGAAAGGACCTAGAGAGCAGAAGGCTGGTACCAGAGGACACAGTAGGAAAGCACCAAGTGTGATCCATTGTGTGACACAGAGAGGCACAGGTAAGTGGTACTTTCTGCCAGGAACACCAGCTGGGAGAGGGTTGTCTGTGTGTTTCAGCACCTCACGGTATTATTGGGGTTGTTGCCTTACTGCTGCAAGAGGGTCTGGAAACTCAAACACAAGGGAAACAAAAGTAAGCCCTCACTGAGTCAGAAACTCTCCCATCAGACTGAGCAGAACCCAGATGATTGTGTTGAGAACAGATCCATTAAAGAACCATTGCACCAACTCCTCTCTGAAACTCAGTCACCTCTTCACTCAAAGGATAATTCCCATCCTCTAGGCACATCACACTGCTGCAGTCACCCTGGCCACAGGAGTGAGCACCAGGAGCTGATCCATGTGCACATTCCTGTCCTCAATGCAAACACTTAACAGCTCCTTCTCTCCTCCTAGCACAAGCTCCCCATGGGATCATCGCCGTTTGACCAAGGTGTTCCCTGCCTTGCCGTAGGGATGTGGGAACAGATTTACTTCCCATGGAGCAGCTAACAGGGAAGGCCTGGCATGGTACTGGTGAACTTCACATTGTTAGGGGGCTGTTTGTTCCCACACACTGAGATGGAGTTCAGGAGGCCACAGCCCAGTCACAGAGGCAGATGGGGCATTCATTCATTCATTCTCCCCTGCATCTGGTAAAGCAAGGGGTTGCTCCATGTTCAGCAAGAGGTTCACACAGTTACTGGCCTTGGTAACTTTTGTTGACCTTCATGTCACGCACTGCAAGAATTAGCTGCTGACTCTCAGTGCACAGTTGTCATTAATTTCTGAACGCCCTCTCAGAGAATTGTTCAGCCACCATGTGCTCAGATGCCACCTTGGGATCAGTTGGCCCCTCCTGCTCATCAAAGAGGTCTCCCAGCCTCCCCTCCACAGGTAGGATGGGGTTAATGGGTCCCATTCCTCCCTCCCCCAGCAAAACCCAGCTCTTCAAAGCCACGTGATGGAAAATCACTTGGGGAGAGAGTGAGAGGAGCTTTCGTAAGAGCCCATGGGGGGAGGGGGTAAGTTTCCAACCGCAGAAGGAAGGGAGGAAGCTGCAGGGCCACGATGCAATGGCCTTGACTGGAGAGGACAGCAAGCAGCAGACCTGCCCCCTCTGCAGCCTGGCCCCAGAGCAAGCTGGGGTGTACCCTGATGTTTTGGCCCAGGGCATCTCTGCTCCCTGCCTCCAGGTGCCCAAGGAAGACCTGTGCAAGAAGGACTTGTCCACTCCAGAATAGGGCATGACAGCTCCCCAGAGCTGCATCGAAGGGCCTGAAAGCAAAAGGCAAGGGCAAAACCACCTGATTTGATTTAGGAACTTGGTGTCAGAGACACATGCAAAGCGGGGACAGGAAGGAGACTAAGCAGGCCAGGAATAGCAGGGGAAGATGGTCCTGCTCTCAGCTCTGTGAGTCATCCAGGCCTAGAATAACCAAGGAGGTTTGGAGCAAGACTGTGGGCTTCCACACAATGTGTCCCTCCACAGACCACTGCAGATCCACAGCGGACACAACCTTTGCTTTCAGAAACAGTATATAAATAGCAACGGCAACCGGAAACCAGAAGTAAAAATAGAGCCCATTAGGTCTGCTTAGATGGATCAAGGTATGCACAGCTATTCCTGGGGATGCTGCTCCCATGGACACATAGGAGGTTAAGAAAGGGAGGAGGCACTTTCTGCAGTATTTTCTCTGGGGATGCAGACAGGACAGAAGGGAGGCCATGAAATGCCTCATCACAGACACAGCAGCTGCCTTGCTGTCCCTGTACCTCTCTGTTGTGGGGTCAGAACAGTTGAGTGGGTATCGCAAGTCGATGATGGTTCCGTCTTTGTCCTGCAGCGAGCCCTGTTGCTGTGTGTAGTACTCCACCAGCTCTGACAAGGTGGCAAACTTCTCCCCTCCATACAGGTCATAGAAATCCCCAGTATTCTGGATACGGATGTGGGTTACCTGATCACCAACCCTGTGGAATAAAGCACAGGGCAATCCAGTGAGGTGGTTGGAAAAGGGGCAGAAAAGCGTCCTGCACTACCCTCCCACCATGGAACCAGAGTAAATCATCCCCACAAACAGAGACGAGAAGCTGGAAAGAGAAGCTCTTTGGGTAACTTGAGGGAGGCTCTAGAAGATGCTGGGAAGCTAAGGTTGTTTTACAGCTTGAAAAGAACTCAAAGGAATAGAGACAGAATGAAAAAGATGCCACAGGACATGCAAGAATCTAGGCAATCTGTGTATATAACACTGCAAAGACAAGAAGCTGGAGTCCAAGTTACTTACCGGACTGAAAGAGAAAAATCCCCCTGATTCCTCCGACTGGGTCTGGCCAGGAAGCTCCCATGGACACCTCTCCCCTTCAGTAAGGCTTCAGCTTCCAGCCCACTTAGGTCACGGTGAAACCACCTAGCAGAGAAAATAAAAGCAAGACCAAGTGAATAAAAAAAGCTGGGCACTACTGTGGAGATTTGTAGGGTGAAGAATGGTCCATGGTCAGCATCCCTAGGTGAAAACCAGCAGCAGCATCCCTTCCTGCCCTATGCCTGCCCCAGCCTATGGACAGTTCCCATTAGAGACAAGGCTTCCAGAGCCATCCCTGCCCTGATCCATCCCACTTCCTTGGTCCAATTTCTTATACATACAGACCTCTGAGACCCTCTTACCTCACCATTGTGGAGGGAGAAAGAAGAGGCGGCCAAGTGGCTGCCACCAAAGCAACCCAAAAAATGCAGACGAAAAGTCAGTTTGTGCTGGAAAGGAAAGGGAAGTTGGAGGTCTGTGCTGGGGCACCCAACACCAAACTGCTCCTGTGCCTCTTGGGAGCTGGCCATGTATCTCTCCTGGAGTCTGCTGTCAGTCCATTCAGACTCTCCCCTTCCACCTTCTCCTGGAGAGGTGCCTTGATCTCTGGCCCGCTGTGCAGTGCTTCTGGGCACGGGCAGGTGCGAGCCCGTACACAGCAGGGCACGCGCAGCTCCGGGAACAGGAAGTGCTCTGAGCCATCCACTCCACAGCCCCAAGCTGCTTTGCATACACTTCTGCTTCTCCTTTTGTGTCTTTTCTCCCCATAGCCCCTATTATTTTTGGGTCCCTGTCTTTAGTACACAAGGGCTGACTCTTTGCATTCCTTTTGGGTTCTGGCCATATTCACAAAACTCAGTTCTGCACGTCCTCTATTCCCCTTTTCCTCCAAAAGGCCGATGAGCAACATAAATTGTCCCAAATGTCCTACATGCTCTGTAAACGCACAAGGGGGAATCTGTGTGAACCCAGAGCTGCAGACTTTAAGGTCCAGGCCAGTGCTCTGAGCACAGCCGTGCCTGCCTGAAATCAGCCTTCCATGGAATGGGACTGACACAGGTAGTGGTAGCTCAAAAGGGATGGGGAGGTTGGGTGAAGCTGCCCAGGAGGGCAGGCAGAGACCAGGACAAACAGCTAATACCTACAGGAAGCCCACACAGCACTGCGGGAGCTGAGCCAAGGACTTTCAAAATCCTAGCACCCCATACTGAGGCCAAAGCTGACAACCTGGAAAACCAGGTACAAAAAGAAAGAAAACCATTCCAGTCACCTAGCTGCTTCCAGCTGTGGTCCATGACTGCCCTGCCCACAACACTGGCTTCAAGGTCTGCAGGTCTGGTGAGAGAGCAGAAGCTAAGCTGTGGCCAAAAAGTGAAATCCAACTGGGAAAGGAGCCTGACTTTTCTCTGGGGACATCTCAGCTATCCTGTGGTGTGGGCAGCAGCAATAGCAAGAGCCTTGCTCATTTCAAGTAGCAGCAGCTGCAGACTTCCCTATACACCACCCGACTGGGAAATCCTGCAAAAAGATGAACAGGCTGCTAGCTAAGACCTAGACAAAAACTCATGGCCAAGACAGAAACCAGCAACAAAGGGAAGTACAGGAGAGAAGAGTGGGAAGCTAAACTTTATTGCTAGAAAGGCAACCCAGGCACCTACAAGAGACAGCTTCCTTAGAAATGCTTCTGGTTTCATGCACATGGTGAGCTGGGGTGTGGTGAGCTGCAGGGAGCCAGAGGTACTGACTTAGAACTGATAATAAAAACCAAGGGGATTTTAACCGTACAGGCCCAACTCCAGGGAACAACTCCTGCACAAAGTTGTACAAGTTGCATCTGAAAGATGGCACTGGAGTCAGTCAATCAGGATGCCTTTGTTTGGAGGACAGGTACTGCCAAGAAAAAGGCAGGAGCTCCTCCTGAAATGGAGAGTGAGAATCCCCTCCCACCAATTTATTATAATTTCGAACTTAAGAGGCTCTCAGGCAAAGATATGGGCTTAGGAATAACAGTTCTTTACTAATATATCTACAAGACAAACAAGAACAACATCAGCTATGAAAACCAGCGACAAAACAGAACAAATAACTCAGTTCCAGTCCCTTTTTCAGTCACAGACATGTTTTTCCTCCTCATGGTCCCAGTGAGGACCAGGGCAGGGCCCTCACAGCCACGGCAGCAGCGGGAGCAGAGAGGTGGAGGCGACAGTGCCAGAGCTGTGTCCCAGGTGGGAGAAGGGTGAAGGAAGACTCCGCTCACCATTTGGATCCCGATACTCAGCGGTGTTTTCAGAGGCAGGAGGCTGTAGCGGAGCAGGGTGCAGGGCAAATCCGACCGCAGCAAACCTCGCTCTTCTGCGTTCGGACCAGTGAGTGTCCCAAAGACAAAAACGAGCAGCCTCTCAGACCCCCAAACCCTGCCAGCGATTGAGGGAGGGAGAGAGCCCCCACCCATCCCTTTGTCTTGAGCAATCAAAAGCTGATGTTGGCAGACTTCCTTAGCATGATAATGGGAAAAAATCTCCAAAGAGAAAGAAGTAAGGGAGCAAAACTCCCAACCCCTAACATTATCCACCCCAAGTTTTTCCCATGCCAACATACTACATCAAATTAAATCCTTTAAATTGTACACATACATGCAGTTACAGACACAGTATCAAAGATATTTCACCCTAGAACAAGGTCTTCTTGGGTTATGCATCAGGCCTTTCCATCCTTTTGCATCACTCACCAGGTACCACCTGGTCCTTGAGCAAAAACTACCCCACGGACAGGATTGTCTTTGCTGGAGGCAGACTTCACCCAAACAGTTTTTCCCTAGCATACCTCTCATGTGTACCATGGTGTTCCCAAGAGCTCAGAGTGGGCAGGGCCTGCTCGGTTAGTGGAACCTCAGGTGTTCACTAGCCATGTGGCCTTTGGTAGATTACTCTCCCAGTTCTTTAAAGTCCCCCCACCCAGTTCCTTTAAGGTGATTTTAAGCAGGCCATTGCACTGTTCGACTTTTCCCAGCCACTGGTACATGATAAGGACTATGTT
>VRYO01002772.1:2675096-2692021 GCA_009812075.1 Sialia sialis | reverse complement strand
GAGGAGGAGGAGGAGGAGGAGGAGGAGGAGGAAGAGGCAGGTGTCTGTGGGGCTTGTCCCTGGAAAATGCGTGAGGCCTGGCCTTCCAGCTGGGAATGGTAACTTCCTGCAGGGGGTCCCTGGGGGTGCACCTCCCCCGGGAGCCCAAAGCTGGGCTCTGGTGGACGGGCCAGGCTGTCGGGAGGGGGAGCTACTGGCGGGCTCTCAGGGAAGAGTGGGGGGTGGTGGTAGGAGTGAGATGGCCCCTGGGACAGCACAGAAGAGGAGTCGGAGTCATTCTCCACACTCCCAGGGCTGTAGACACTAGGTGAGGTGCTCCTGTTATCCTGGTCAATGTCCCGAGGGTCGCTGCTCATCTCATCATTGAAGCTGTGGCCATCAAGGCTGTCAACATCAGATGGGGATGGAGGACAGGGCAACTCCTGAAGTTGGAAAGATGAGGAAAGGGGCATTATGAGGCCTCTCAGACCACACATGACACACTTCGATCTCCCAGAGAACTTGTTTTCTGACCTTTCTCTGCCAACCCCAGCACTAGAAAACCTCACAGAGGAAAAGGAGACGTTGTCTGTCAAGGTATACAGAACATCAGCCCTCCTTGTCTCCTTTTCGGTGCTCTCAGGTCCTTCATGAGTATTCCATGTTCAGGAGGGAGGTAACAATGGATACCTTGTGTGAAGAGGCAGTGAGGGAGGAACAGGGAACTGTTACACACAGGACTGAGAGGGAACAGATACAACACGGGTGATGGGTTGTTGACCAGGACATGATATCACTGCTGGTATGGAGCAGCACACACCACAAGGGTCCCAGCCCCAGAACCAGAACTGTTCTTTGTGTCCCTGCAGAGCTCTCCCTGGTCAAGGAAACCAGCTTCCCCTCAGACCCCTCTCACTGTTCCTTCCACTCCTTGCTTCCAGGAACTCCCTCTGTGTTTCCCTGTTCTTTCTCAGTACCTGCTGCCTCAGACAACGTGCATTGGTGATAAAGCAGTCATCATGGGTAAGGATAACCAACAAGTGCAACTCTAAGCAAGAGAGGCTAAGCTGAAAAAATATCACTGTTGAGCTGAGCAGACTGTCCATGTGGAGAAATTACAGAAATGTAACCAAGGTGGTTAATTATGACTTCTTAACGTAAGCAAGCATCCCCATGTTTTGCAGGCCTTAGCAACTAGTTCCTGAACAGGCTAACAGGGAATGGAGAAGCACAAGAGCTGGAGTCTTCCAACCACCCAACCATTATTCCAGCCTGGTGCTGTCAGTGTTTTGGAAAGGCCGGCCGCAACTCTGTGTGTGCATGAGCAGGTTTTGCATGACTGTCACCTGGAACCCATCATGGCTTAAGCACCTCCATTTCACACTGTGCTGGGGATCAGGAGGACTGACTCCAACACAACCTGCAGCCGCACACGGAGCCAGGCTCCTGCCACTAAGCTGGAAAGGCAGGGAACATCCCCAGCTCCAACAGCACAGCAAATGAGAGAGAGAGCCTCCATCTGCTCATCACTCCTGGTGGCATTTTTGTAGCCAAGTGGAAGCCATTTAGGTTGGAAGGTGTCAGAGCTCGCAAGCAGCAGGAACCTCAAAGGTGGGCAGGCATGAGCAGCACAGATAAGAAACTGGAGACTACTTTGCTCTGGACTGGGCACATGCCAGCAATCACAGCAGGGAGAGCTCACCTCAGTTTTGGTTTTTTTGGGAGCATTGGTATCCTCTCCTTCACTCTCTGAGATCTCTTCTGTTCGGCCCTGCTTGCTGCTCTTGGGGGTGCAGGATTCCTCCAAACGGCCTTTCTGCAAGGAGACAGGGAGAACAGAGAGGTGGAGGGTGGGTCATGGAGAAATCTTCCAACCAGACAGGTCTTCACAGAGTGCAACAGGTGAGACATAGTCACCATGACACATGTTGATGACACTAGCAGAGCAACACAGACCCAGGATATGGCAAGAATTAACACTACAAGCGCCTGGTGACACCGAACACCAGTTCTTAGGAAAGTGCAAGATGGTGAGGACAAGAGCAAAGAGAGATTCTGCCCATTTCAGGAAGCTAACCCAGCAAGGGTTCCTTAGTGGATCTCTTCTGGTATGTGTCCCTGGATCTTCAAATGGATCCCACCCAGTCTGGGCAGTCCTTGGCCACTCCACACTTGTGTCCTAGCTGATATTACCTTTGTCGCTTGTCGGGATTTCTCAGCCTTGCCATCGCTGCTGGACGTGCTGACACCACCAGGGGAAGCTCGACCCCGTGACCTAAGCTCCTCTCGGGGCCCCGGAGTCTCTTTCTTCCGTCCACTCCGCATTGACATCTAAGACAGGCATCACTGTGTCAGTTTTGCTTTGCACCTCCCACCACTCCTGTTCTTTGCCCAGCTTCCCAAAGCCCCTGAACCCCTTGCACTCCACTGTGCCAAACTCATGCCCACTAGCTTTGCAGGGAGCCTCAGTTCCAACCCACACCTCCAGCTTGGCTCCTCTGTCCCACCCCCCTTTCCCACCTCACGTACTGAGTCCTTATTCTGTCGCGTCTTCATTCTTTTGGGTGTGGGACCCCCATTCTCCTTGGCCCGGTTTGATGAAAACATAAATTTTTATGACTCTGCAACCCCCTTCGGCTGTTTCTGGGGAGATGGAGATGGACAGTTCTTCTGGAAGGGAAGGACTGGCTACACCAGCCACGCAGTAAGATCTCACTGAATCCTGAAAGGCAGACAAGCAGGTGAGCGGGGAGGAAGACTGAGTGGACTATTGAACATCCTTTTGTGGTTTGCTATAGAAATATGACAAAATTATTATTGTTCCCTTATTTAGAGACTCAAGGATGTTTACCAATAATGCAATAAACTCTCCCATCAGTGTGGGAAAAGATTTGCCCACTGCCATATCTGATTTTCAGTTTCTAGCAGTGATATGTGCACAATGAGAGGTATTCATTTTCAATGGCTTCAAACTGAGAGAGGGGAGATTTAGATTAGATATTAGGAAGAAACTCTTTACCCTGAGGGTGATAAGGCACTGGAATGGATTGCCCAGAGAAGCCATGGATGCCTTAACCCTAGCAGTGTTCAAGGCCAGGCTGGATAGGGTTTTGAATAACCTGGTCTTGTCAAAGATGTCCCTGTCCATGGCAGGGGTGTTGGGAGCAGATGATCTTTAAGGCTCCTTCTAATCCAAGCCATTCTGTGATTATCTAATTCTATGGTTTGGGGCCCAATAATGCTGCTTTGGAGGATGAAAGAAGGCATAGTTATCAGGATGTTACCTGTCTTCTGGAGTAATTTTAGTATTTTCCTTTCCTTGGGGAAAAAAATAACAGGGAAGGGCTTTAAAATGTTCCCAATTACAATTTTTCTGACTTTGTTAGTTTGTCTTTGCACTTGTTGTCAGTGAAGGAAGTTGCACCACCCTTACCTGGCCATGTGCTGTCATTTGCTAGCCCTGTGTCATTTGTCATTCAGCAAAGTGGCCTTTGCTAAAGGGCACTGTACAGCCCTGCCCTCTCCAGAGCACATCCACATGCACTCATGCACCACCACGTTATACAGAAAATGTGACAAGTCTTGCTTGGGCTATTCCATGCCCAAGGTACACAAATACATGCGAGAAAACACACTTAGCTTTGCTTTTGAACGACACAATCATCAGCTCTGTTTAGCCTGGAGTGCCTGCCAGGATCTCCTCCTCCTCCTCCTGAACACACTGGATGTTTCTCAGTGTACCAGACCGAGCCATACCCAGAGAGTATGACACAGAGTACATCCTTACACTTTACAGCAGCGGGAAGATTTCTGAGATCCCTCTGGAACAATTTACAGCTTTGTGCCATGTCCAAAAGCATTTTACTGTAGGTATTTAACACCCTGTTATATCACACAATTCCTACTCTAGAGTATGGAAGTACCATGTTTGTGTTAGCCTGGGAACTAGAGGAAATTATTCAGCTCCTGAAGTTAGCTTGCTTAAATCCAGCAAGCTAAAAATCTTTAGCACTGCTCTGCACTGCACACACATAACCAAAAAGACTTTATCCTTCCCAAGCCTGTCATTTGAGTTGCTAGGAACAGACAATCTGAAAGACAAGGGAATGTGTCTTGTGGAAGAGGCACCAGGATAAAAAAGCCACAACTACTGGGTTTTATTCTCTCATCTGGAAGCACAGAGAAATTTTGTGAATAAGAAGCCCATGGATTTGGAGCTCCTGAAGAGCATCCCACACCTGGAAAGATCAGTTTCCAGACAAGCAGTGCAGAAGCAGTCTGGATGACTTACATTTCTTGGAGAAGGGAGCTGAAAACAGGGATCAGATTAAAAACACCTGACAGGAGAACTCCCAGACCTTCTGTGGAGCCCTGTTGCTGGACTGTGTGGCCCCAGGGTCACTTTCCACTGCTTTCATCTCTCTTACAGTGAAATGGGAGTAATGACACTGGCCTGTCTCTCCTGGGGCTCCACATCTTCCCTGACCAATGCTTAGTGAAACCCATCCAGAAGGTACTTAGGAAAATCAGGGGATTGTTTGTTTTAATTCCATTAATATTTTATTTGACCCTCATCACGGAAGCCCCAGGGGGACTCAACCAGCATTAATTCCCACACACATCAATTCATTAACTGAAACCTCTTCTTTAATAGGAAAATAGCTGATGATGTTTTATGGCTGACCTAATGGAGGCAGAGCCCACTCCCAATCCCCACCCGCTGACTTCTTTTACAGCCTCGTATTTCTGTCACGCTTTGCTTTGGCCTTTGGTTGCTAATTCAGCCAGTTACACTGATGCTGTTTTAGATAAGCATCCAGAATCAACATTTCTTATGGGAAACAGAAGATTGCAACATGTAAGGTGATCCTAATTTAACTCAACTTTGACTCACACCATGGTGGCTACCTGCAAGTATTAGCTCAGCTCTGAAGGAACAGCAGCAGCAACAGCATGCTACCAATGTCACTGCTCTCTGCATTCCACAGGGACACCACCCACGCCTCCCACACCAAAGAAGCCAGAGTGATAACGCAGCACACAGGTCTCGCTTCAGCTTTCCAGCAACCCTGGAATGACAATTACCATCCTCTTCCCAGAGAAGTCAGCCAGGGAAATAACATGCAGCCAACCACAAACTGAAGCTTCCCTTTTTGAAAGGGATACCCACTCCATACTTATTCCAACCACTGAATATGCATTAACAAAAAAAGCCAGAAACAAATAGTGATATTTCAGGAGATATAATCAACCACTGACTGAGGCAGAAGTTTCTGTCACTTAGACAATGAAGACTTTTCTAAAATATGTAAGATAATTGATGCACACATTATTAGCTCAGCATAGCAACTGTTATGGCCAGATGAGAGGATCACAAATCTGCCTTCTGATTTTAACATCTATGAAATAAAAGCTTGCAATGTGAGCCTTTACAATTAGCAAGTTACACCAAACCCTTCCCATCATTAAAGATCCCTGCAAATGTCTCTGAAGGGTTCTTAGGGCACCGTGGTTTTGGCTATGAGGTGAGATGTTACAGGGCTGGTGTGGAAGGGTTAACCTTTCCCTGGCCCTGTGAAACCCTTTATAGGTTCAACTGAGTTATGAGGCATTGCAAACTGCTATTTTCTGTTTGCGATTCATACAACCCAGCTTGGCTTGGCTTATTGCCCAAACCCTTCCATATTCTCCTGCGAGCCCTGGTGAAGTCTCCTGTGAGCAACACACACTCAATAGGCATCCCTCACACGGCATTCAAAATGGATTCCGCTCCTCCTCCTCCCCAGCTCCAAGTAATTCTCCTTCCCAAAGCCTGGACTGTCCTGCATGGGCAGCCAGAAGCTTATGAGGTCCAGCTCCTCTTTTCCTGAAGGACACAAATAGCTTCTCTCCTTCCTAGGCTTCCATGTGGAGCAATTCTCCCAGGCAACCAAATTGGAAATAAGTCCCTCTCAAATGAGAAGTGCTCAGGTTTTACCTCTTAGAAAGCAGGCTGAATGTTTGTCCTTGGCTCAGGAGAGCATTTACACATTAGGCTGTGGGTTTGAGGAAATAAACTTTCCTAGATGGCGGCAGAAACAAAGGAAATGGGAACCAAGTTTCTGAGGTGGTATTTGAGGGCTTGGCCAGAACTGTGAATGATGAACGAGTCACCAGCCCAAACTACTGCACACGCTGCGACCGCAGGCATGGGGACACCCAGCACGTGTCCAGCAGCACGGAGCCCCTTTCTACAGAGACCAGGAAGACAGGGAGACACTGCCAAAGCCACGGATGAAGGCTTTTGATATTTCAGCAGGTGCTCAAGGGCAGAGCACGCCCCAGGATAGGCAGCCCAAGTCCAGGGCTCCAGTCTGCTCGAGAAGGTCAAATGCCAGCTAAGGTCCAGCTAGCCCTCTCTGGGGCCAATGCCAGCAGAAGGCAGAGCTGAAGACTCCCAGCATCAGTGTAATATAAGAAAAAGAGCTAACATTATCCCCTTTTCGGTTTATTTACTATAGACAAAGCCATCTTCCACTAGTCCATGCAAGTTTGGATCAAGGAGTCATTGGAATTCTGGCTTTAGTCTAAGTACAGATGTTCTGAAGCACAAACCTCGTCTTCTTCATTTGGGAACTGTTTAAAGTACACAGTGACGACTCTTTAAGTCATTTTCTGAAATGCAAGAATCACATCCAAAATCCTACATGAAATCCAAGGCATTTGGTACACAAAGGCAGGGACTCAGAAGTCAGATGTGAGAATTAAACTGAGTCTGGTTCTCTGCAATTCAATGGTTCTCTGTTCCTATCCTGTTTTTTCTCTTCCCACTTCTAAAAAGGGATGGACTAGCATTGGAGGGAGGAACCAGGGTGGCAAAGCAAACACAGCTGTTTTCTAACACATTGCAGATGCTGAGAATAAGCTGGAAAAACAACTGATGGATCCCTCTTCATGGATAAAGACCACTAAGAAGAAGAGCAGTGTGTGTGTATTTATATACATATATATATGACTGCCCAATGAATGATGGTCCCAAAAGTTTTTAACTCCTGTCTCAATCTCCCTTATTTTGTAAAATGAAGGGAAAATTTCCAGAAATGTAATCGGTTTCAACAACTGTGTAGGATCTTGAAAACATTAAGTTTTGTCCCAAATACTGTAATCAGACAACCTGAAGTACAACATTTCCCAATGGCTAATTATCTGTTTTCATGCTTGAACCCTGGCATTTTACTCTAGGGCATGATGGAGAAAGAGAGGGAAGGAAGGGGAAGGGTACAGTGTTCAGTGCTGGACAGAAATGGAAAAACAGGTCAGGGTTCAGGCTCCATGTCAAAGTCTTTTGATGCATACCTGGAGCATGACATTGCTGTAAAAGGGAAAATGACTCTGCAAGCAAAGGGATTGGGATGGCAAAATGGTTGAATACCAAGATGGTAAACATTTGTGGCTAATATTATCTTGGGTGTGAATATCGCCATGACTGGCAAATCTTCTATAGTCAGTAAATCTTACTAAGGATAAATAAACAAAGGTATACAAGTGAGAGGTAATTTTGAAATGAAGATATTTTTCTGTCTCCTACAGACAGAAAATAACTACAAAATAAGAAAAATAACTACAACACCAGGTGGATGCAGGGACTGTGAACTCAGGCTGGGAAGTCAATTAATCAAGGAGCAGGACTCCTGCAGGTTACCTTCACGTTGGTCACTGTACACAGAGACCCCAGGGTCTCTGCACACACCTCCCAGTTCTCTGCAGATGCCTCCACAAGGCCTGGGGACAGGCACATTCAACCACCAGCAGCCATGGAAGGGCTGAGACCTGACCTGCCAGGGAGATTTGGCATCAAGCACAGTGTTATGTGGCAAACTCAGACAGAAACATCTAGAATACAAGTGCAAACTGTGACTACTGCTCAAGACGCCAAAATATAAATCTAGGATGAAAATAGAGCCAGCTGTCAATATCTGATATTTTCTATAAAGACACTGATTTTGTATTGGCAGCATACTAGAATTTCACTGGATTCTTCAAAATAAGGCATAGAATGGGTCACTATGAGATGTGTTAAAATAAATTTCAACAAAAAATGTGAATGTATGCTTTCAGAAACTTCACTCTGTGCCAGAGGGTGAACTGCACACACTTTTAATACACAAGCTGAATGGACTATCTCAATTCAGAGCTATCTATGTATGTAAGAGCTGATTCACAATCCCATCGTACGAAGTCAGTTTTGAGACCACCTGAGGAAAGTGAACACGAACAAGTCCATGGGAACCCAGTAAGATGTATCCCAGGGTCCTGAGGGAGTCAGCTGACATAGCTGCCAAACCAATCTCCATGGTATTTGATAACTGGATGGATGGCTCCATCTAAAGAGTTACAGTCAACTGTTCAAGTCAAAGTGGAAACCTTGAACCAGTGGAGTCCCCCAAGGATCTGGGACCAATACTATTTAATATCTTCATCAATGACACAGATGGCAGGATTGAGTGCACTCTCTGCAAGCTCGCAGATGACACCAAGTCAAGTGGTTGTTAGGCTAAAGGGAAGAGATGCCATCTGGAGGGACCTTGACAGGAATGAGGAATGGAATGTGAAACTTATGAAATTCAACAAGGTGAAGTTCAAGTCCTGCACATGGGTCAAGGCAATCACCAGGATCAGTACAGGCTGGGGAATGAAGAGGCTGAGAGCAGCCCTGTGGCAGAAAATCTTGAGGATACATGTGGACAAAAAATTGGACATGAGCTACCATATGTGCACTTGCAGCCCAGAAAGCCAAACATGAACTAAGCTGCATCAAAAGCAGGATTGGCAGCAGGGTGAGGGAGGCAATTCTGCCCCTTTGCTCTGCTCTGGCAAGATACCTCCTGGAGTGCTGCATCCAGCTCTGGGGTCCTCAGCACAAGAGGACATGGACCTGTTGGAAGGAGTCCAGAAGAGGCCGTAAAAGATGATCAAAGGGATGAAGCACCTCTCCTACAAAGACAGGTTGTTCAGCCTGGAGAAGAGAAGGCTCCGGAAAGACCTTCTGGCAGCTTTTAAGCTCAGGGTCCTGAGCAAGCTGGTGGCAGAGCTCACCAAGCCACTCTCCATGATTTATAATCAGCCCTGGTTAACCAGAGAGGTGACTGGAGGATAGACAATGTGATGGCCATCCACAAGAAGGGTCTGAAGGAAGATCAGGGGAATAAGCCTGTCAGCTGGACTTCAGTGCCCAAAGAGGTTATAAAGCAGATTATCCCAAGTGTGATCTCATGGCACATACAGGACAACCAGGGGAGTAGTCCCAGCCAGGATGGGTTAAAAGGCAGGTCCTGCTGGACCAACCTGATCTATCTTCAAGAGCAGATGACCTCCCTAGTGGATAGGGGAAAGACTCCGGGTGTTGTATCAGCAATAGGGCAGGGATTGTCCCCCTGTACTCGGCAATGGTGAGGCCACACCTCAAATCCTCTGTTCAGTTTCGGTCCTCTCAACTCAAGAAGGGCATTGAAGGTGCTGGAGCGAGTTCAGGGAAGGGTGACAGAGCTGATGAAGGGTCTGCAGCACAAGCCCTGTGATGAGAAGCTGAGCGAGCTGAGGGTGTTTGACATGGAAAAAAGGAGGGTCAGGGGGACCTTAACACTCCCTACAACACCCTGAAAGGTGGATGCAGCCAGGTGGGGATCAGCCTCATCTTCCAGGCAACAAGTAATGGGACCAGAGGAAATGGCCTCAAGCTGTGCCAGGGGAGGTTCAGGTTGGGTATCAGGAAGAGTTTCTTCACTGAAATGGTGGTTAAGCCTTGGAATGGGCTGTCCAGGGCAAAAGTGGAATCACCATCCCTGGAAGTGTTGAAGAAATGACCAGACATAGCACTCAGTGCTAAGGCTTAGTTGACAAGGCTGATGTTTGGTCAATGGTTGGACTTTATGGTTTGGCAGTCTTTTACAACCTTAATGATTCTATGATTCTGTGCTTCTAAGAATATAAAGGTGGCTTATAAGAAAGGTAGAGACACAGCTTTTACTAGGGCCTGCAGTGACAGGACAAGGGGCAATGGTTTTAAACTGAAAGAGGGCAGACTTAAATTGAATATAAGGAAGAAATTATTTACTTTGACGGTAGTGAGATACAGGAACAGGTTTCCCAAGAAGCTGTGGATGCCTCAACTCTGGAAGTGTTCAAGGCCAAGTTGCAAAGGACCAGGAACAATCTGGTCTAGCAGAAGGTGTCCCTGCCCAAGGCAGGGGGCTTGGAACTGGATGATGTTTAAGATCCCTTTCAACCCACATCAGTTCATCACTGTATAAAATATTCTAAATTAATTCTAAAATAAGACCTCCCATGCAAAAAAGAGACTCATCTTGAGGCAACAGCTTCAATCCTTGTCGAACTTGTTGACAAATTTACTTGTCTGGTTACCTATGTGCCCCTTCTCTGCAGTAAAATAATAAATAAAAATGTAAATGCTCATGCTTCAAGAAAGGGTGCCAAATAAAAATACTAAAAATAACTGTGCAGAGTGCTGGCAGTCTTAGGAGATAAAGCTAGTTTACACTTTATTAAGCCTATATTAATGTTTTGTTTTCTTAATTTTGCACAACCATGAGGAGCAAGAATGTTATTTTGAGTATGGAAACTCTAATTCTGGAACCTCCATTCAAATGAAAATGTATCTGTGAAAAAAAATTCTGATTAACAGAGTGAAATAACAGAGCTAAAGCAAGGTAATAAATAATAAAAACATTCATGCATTTAACAATAGCTTAATTTACAGCACAGAAGAAGATATTAAATTTTGCAAAAGCAACTGAAAATAAAGTTTGATTCACTAAATGAAGGTTAGATGTACTAAAGAAGGTTATGTTAATCGTAAAACAGTTCCTGAGGGCACAGTAAAATGACTGTTAAGTATGTAACAGATTTACTTAAAAATCCCAGAAGAATCATTCTGTCTCCCCAGAGGAGTGCTTCCAGATCTCTGGGAGATACAGGCTGGCAGAGCCCAGTGGTGGATCACGAAACAAAACACACTGGCCTCTACCTTCTGCAAATGGGATGGAGCCTACAGATGCACGATCCAGAGGAAGGACACATACTCCCCACACTCACTGTTTTATGAAGTGCAGCATCTTCTACATTTGCAATACCTGAGCACATCTTACCTGTGGAGCTGTTAGGGGACAAGGGTCTACCGTAATACCTGACAAGCCTCTTTTGACAGACAGATGTCCCTTTGCTAAGAAGGCAAAGCAAATTACTCAAAGACGTCACAGGATGGTTGCCCAGAAACTCAAAGAATGATGCTGGCTAGAAGGGACATACAGATGCTGAGCTGACCAGTGCAACTCTAGAGTGATGCCCTTTGGATGTAAGAGGCAGGTCTATAAAAACAGGATGTTGGCAACCAGCAGTCATCGAGAAAGTAAACTGCATGCTAGAATTTCCTGAGGAGAATGTCATTATGCCCCCATACAAACCTATGGCTTCCTCATATCTTGAAATGTGTGTGCAATTCTGCTTCTTCCATACGAACTAGAAGGGGCAAGGAAGAGGCACGGCTGAGTGGGTTAGACATCTCTGTCCACAGAAGAGGTTATTGAAGTGAGGATGTTACTGGGGGCCATAAAGCCTTATATGAAAATTAGAGGTTAGGTAGGAAATATTTTTTTTTACTGTCTTTTTCAGTACAAATGTGATGACCATCAAACAACACTACGAAGAAACACGTTCAAAACCAACTAAAAAGAAAAAGTAGTTCTTGAAATAGGTGGCTGCAGAATTTCCAGTTAAAGGACACCATGGGTGCAAGAAGGTTCTATGCTTGATGGGAGATTGGAGGGTTTCATTCAAGAGGGAATCACTGTCACTTTCTGGATAGCTAGAAACCATATCTGGCTATGGCAGGTTCTCCACTGAACACAGCTGGAAGCTGTAGGAGTATCAGAGGAAAATGGCACAGGACTGGATTGGATTGTCTTAGATTAGATTAGATTAGATTAGATTAGATTAGATTATGACAGTATTAGATTAATGGCTGAATTCAATGATCTTGGAGGTCTCTTCCAACCTAAATGATTTCATGACTTTGAGCCACTGACCTAAAGAACACACTTTAGATTCTCTGTTTCTAGAGATTCATGACTGACAGCAAAGACAACACAAGAGCCATGTGTGCCAAGGGCAAGCATGTGAACAGGATGAAGATGGACAGACACATCCAGAATGAAAGACGTGAACTGAGGCCAGGGAAATGGACACAGGAACAATAGTACAGCAGATATAAGTCACTGGTAAATTTCGAGTCACTCCTAGGCTTGGGATCTCACAGCTTCTCCTTGGTCTACAGGACTGGCCAAGTGGAATGCTCTGGCCTCATCCCTGGGGCTAAAGGAACAAACACTCAATGGTATGTCCAGGAAGATTTGCCTTGGAAGAGATTGCTGGAGGTCTCCACTCACAAGCCCTGTTTTCAGCAAACTGCAGAACTAGACAAGGCTGTCACAAGCACAAGATTTTTACATCAAGAACAGAACAACTAGAATGCTTCCAAGGATGAAAACCCAAGGATACAAAGAAGATCAGAGAAGAGCCTGTAATTAGTAACTGGAACGTGAGTTCTCAGCAGAAGACTTCTAAGAAGGCTTTTCCTGAACGAGTGAAATCCACTGGTGCACAGAGAAAGGAATATTTTTCAGGAAAAAGAAGAGAGGTGATTTTTATCTGACTATACATAGGATGGGTAAGGCAATTATGGGAGTAGTGCACCCCCCATTTTTATCTGTGTACTCCAAAAAGGATGCTGACAAATTGAGAAATGTGATGAACAAATATAGCTTACCTGAGAAAGTTTTAAAAGGAGACTTGAAGATGACCTACGAGCACTACAAAGGAAGATTTCTGACAGCTCTTTAACCACACAACAAATGGATAGCCAATGGATCTAGCTAAAGCTAGACAAATCCAACACAGAAATAGTGCAAAATTGGAAAAGCAAGAGAAATCAACCACTTGAAAAACTTGCATAGGAATCTAGTGTATCACTGAAATTTTTAAGGGTTTTCTTCTATTTTATTGTAAAATAAATGCTCTTAATATTTTCTGCACAGACCAGCCAGTTAACGAGAACAGGTTTTTCAATACTAAACTCTTTAGCAGTCATAGAATTTGGCCAAAAGGTGATAGGGTCAAGCTTCATCCAGCTAGCTCTGCATGAAAACTGACTTTGAAAGCAATGGTCTAGTAATGTACAAGGAAAGCCTGATGGATAACCATGACTGGGTAAACCATTCTTCATGGACAGTGGACCTTCTTTACGTGTCTGGCAAATTCTGAATAATTCTGAGGTAAATCACTTCATCTGTTGCACTGCCTGAAAGAAAAAAAACAGCGGTATATCCAAAATACTGTGCTATAGATACACTTTATATCCAATACACTCTGCTATATATATCAATATAAAATTTAATAACTATATAACATTATATTTTATATAAGATATATTATACAAACGATCACATATATTGTGATATACACACACACATAAATATATACACACACATAGAGTAAATCCAATTCACTGTCCAAACAGATGAAGGTTGCTCAAATGCAACCTTCACTTAAGTGATCTATAGTGCAGAGAGACCTTGTGGAAGAAACAGGCTATCACCAAGTGCATTGTACAGCAGGGAAGTACAAGACTAAAATTTTCCAGCTAAACTATCTGTGATGAAGAATGTCAACAGGGCAAGAGACATGAAGTAAGATTGAGAGCAACCAGCTCCCCTTCTTCAGCAAAGCCCAGACAGACCATCATTGGCTGAAATTGCCTGGAGAAGATATTGCAGTTAGCCTTTGGTTTGTAGGTGAAAATACTGCCACAACAATCAATCAAACACTGATATTTTTACAGGAGGAGACAACAAATCAGTGTTTGCTGCCACAACACACACAGAAAACAGACGGTCAGAAACTTCTGCAGGAGGATTATCAGAGCTCGAAGCCAGGCACTGCTTCTGAAGGGATCGCTTCCTCACAAAGTTGACTTCTGTTAAACTTAAAACATGGCCAAATCCTTATCCCCAAACATTCAAAACCCAAACAGCCAACCAGACTGGTAGGGAGGTGAAGCTCAAGCTACCTGAACTGGAAACATCCCCTTCTCATCATTCTCCACACATACCTCACTGAGAACATGGGCTGTGGGCCCACGACTGCCCAACGCATGACTGGAAGGACAGAAACACCCTCCAATGCTCATCTCAATGTGACAGAGAGCAGTGGGACATGTACCCGGCCAGCCAGGACACTGCTGAGCCTCAGTAGTCAGGGAAGGCACTGAGAGGGAGCATCTTGTGTTCGTGTTAAACCATCCGTTGTGATCAGCCCCCAGCAGGGATCACAGGAATTAGTTCTGCAGAGAATACCTACCCTAGGTGTGCTCACTTGGTTAAGAGCATGACTTCAGAGATGCCTTCATTTGAACAGTCAGAACTTGTACTGCCTTCTCCTTCAGCCTTTAGGAAGTTTGTAAAGCATTGCTATTTTGTACTTCACTAGACACAGTCTTCAAGAAGTACAGATGGAAGAGATGAAGTGATAACCAGAAGAAATATATTTCATACTTCCAAAGCATCTCCTAGTGGAGGAAGAATGAGACCAGAAAATCCAATGAAAGCAAGAAAATAGTTTATTTGTCCAAAACAGACTGGGAGAAAGAAATGAACTGGGAAAGATAAAGTCTGACAGAAGAGAAAAACAGGTTCTCAGAAGAAAAGGCATTAGGAACAAGGAGGAATAATATAAGATGGATAAACATTCAGGTAGATATTTAAGGACGGGCACAGCTGAACATGTGCACAGACCAATTCCAGAGATTGCATTTGCAAACACGTTACACCTCAGACCTGGTAAATAAATAAACTTTCCCTACACAGCTCTATAGTCCACATGGGACTGCTCCTCTCAACTCCACCTCCATCCCCAAGAAAAACACTGATAAACATGAGAGAGCTCCAGGACAAACTGGGAAGGTGTACAAGGAGTGACAGGGCTGAACTTTGGGAAGAGGAAAAACCTGCCTGATGCATTTCACCCACAAATAAAACTGGGATAGAATATTTCAGTTGGAAGGGACCTACAATGATCATCTAGTCTGACTGGACTGGATGATCCTCCTCCTCTTGAAGAACAATATAGATCAGGTTGCCTTGAGTACAGCAATCTCACCATGCTATAGAATGCTCCTTGCATGACCATTATAATTTTGGAATACAAGTACACCCACAAGAAACGTCATTGTAATTCCTTGTTCAGGAAAACCTAAAGGTGAGAATGCAAGAACCTTTCAGAGGTATCCAAGGGGCACAAAAGCCACGGGAGGAGGTAAATGAACATGAAGAGAGGTAAAGGCAGGTCACTGCAGCAGGTTAAACCTGTTCATCTTGTTCATTAAGATTCACTGTACATTTAATTTTCAAATGTTTTGAGGTTTTTTACAATTTCCAGCAAGAACCATGGTACTGCAAGTTCACTCTTTGGCCATGCTTGAAAAGGTCCATCATGAATCATAACTGGGAAAGTCTGGTTTGAAAGAACAGGTCATTCCTAAGAGTGAAATACACAAATGATTGGTTGTGCCGTCACCAATGACAGACACAAAATACCATTAACAATTTGGCCAAGAAACAGGGGAAAAGAACGAAAATAATTCCAAATTAACAATTTGATCATTCACAAGTGTCCTATCCATAAGTAATGACCACGGAGCTCCAGCCCCTTGGGAATGCGCGTGCAGCACAGCAGTGATGCACAACACCCTCGGGCTTAGAAGAAAACAGAGTCCAGCTTTCAACTCAGACAGCTGTGGGATTCTCTAGCGAGAAGTCAAGATTCAACTCTGGAGCTTACACACCTGAAGGGTGTGTAACCATGTTCCAGCACTCAGGTGGGCACAAAATGAATGGCATTTCCAACTCCTCCTTTGCTCTACTGCTACACATCTTGGAATAACGGCCCACTACTTTCTCCTCACTTTTTTAAGGCTGGAAAGCATAGTGGCTCCTATACAATCCACCCAGTACAACCAGAAATAATGACAACAGATTTGGGAGCTGGGCTTGGTAAAGACATGCTGTTCCTCGAGGCACAGCCCAGCAAAAAACAGACCCTGAAGACAAAAGCTATACAAATTCTTCCAGTAGCCATCCTGGCAAATGAGTAATCGGCTGCAGAACCCAAGGCAGCCACGGCACTGAGGCAAACGCGAGGAAGGACACTGCCCATCTGGCAAGCAACTTCGGGAACGTACAATAGCTATCGAGGCAGAACTCCATGGCAAGCAAAGGCAGCGTGCAAAGTAATGCCACGGTGACCAAATGGCTGCCACTTCAACAGCACAGCGGCCACTCGGCAAAACACAGCCGGCAATTCGCTGGGCAACAGCAGCCCAGCCGGCCACAGGCCAGCACAAGCCAGCAAGGCAAACAGCCACCGGCTCCATGGCATAGCCAAAAAGGGCAGTGTGGGAAACCCAGATGCCACTTCTTCAGAAATCCCGAATAACAAATGGACAAGCAGCCGGACACGCTGAGGGGTCTCGGCCGGTTCAAGGGGAGCGCAGCCGCCACTCTGATGCCACCCAGCCGTACGGGCTGCTTCCCGAGCGGCACCCTGCCGTGTCAGAGGAGGGGGCAGCGGCAAGGGGGGAATGCCACCCGGGCTCTCTGCAGCCACGGCGGGGGAGCCGACATTCTTCTCTGCAGCCCAATGGAAACGTTATTCCCAACTCCTCCTGCCCGCTCCGCGGCCGCACCTGAGGAAGCGGGGACAATACGAGGCCCCCCCGAAGTCAGGCAGGCAGGCAGGGCGGGAGCCGGTGCCCTCAGCATTGTGCCGCCCTCCTCCCCGCACGGCGCCGGGCCGCAAACTCGCAACTCCCTCCCGCCCGCCCGCGCCCCCCGGGCCCC
>VRYO01002772.1:2598893-2673843 GCA_009812075.1 Sialia sialis | reverse complement strand
CTTCCCATCCCCCGCCCGGTTGCCAGGCAACGGCACAAAGGGAGCGCGAGCCTCGTGCGGGGGCCGCTCCGCACTGCCCGCACCGGGCTGCGGGCCCCCCCAGCACACGCACACACACGGCAGCGGCGGGATGCGGGATCCGGCTGGCGCGGGCCTCGCCCGAGCGGCGCCACATCGCCCCCCCGCCGCCTCCCGCGGCCGCACGGTGCTGGGGAGCGGCGGGGCTCAGCCGTAGAAACGTGAAACATCCCCCCACGGCTGTTGAGAAACGCGGCTGCCTCTCCTCGCTGGCCAAGTTCATGGCGTCGATGGCCATCTTGGAAAAGCTGCTGTCGGAGGAAAGGCTTTGGGAAGGAAGCGCGGAGCCCGCCGGCTCTGTCACCGGGCCAGCCCACCCGAGGGGCTAATCCAGCTCCAGCCGCTGCCTGCTGCGGGAACACGGCCAGCGGCAGCGCGGGGCTGGGGGCCGAGGAGATGCTACAAGTGGTGCTCTTCCTGCCCTGTTTAGCTGCAGAAGGCACAGCAATCGTGGGGGCAAACCTGGAGCTGTGTCTCACAGACACGAGCACGGCTGTATGTTTAAATAAGGGAGCCTTCATGTGCAGATGGGCAAGTTTCACTCTGTTGGCCTTCAAGCGTAATCCCAAAATATTTCCTCTGCAGGACCTCTCAGTGAGCAGGCTGGATGGCATGCTCTCCACAGGGTTTTATTCGGCAATTCTCTTTGTCCATTACATGGCTCCGAGCACTATTTACTGTACGGCGTCCAAACTCGACACTGAATACAGATGTATTCCTCTCCTTGTGGGGGTTTCAGCAATGCTATTCACCCCAATGCTTTAAAAATCATTAATAACAATGTCCCTGCAACACCCTTCTAAGCCGATTGCTCCCAATGCAAGTGTTCCACACCCACTTTCCCAGGGGTACCATGTCATTTCGGGGCTTCACTATTTATACTGGATGCAGAATTGCTCTTGGTGCCTCTCATTCCCAAGCCAGCCCCACTGGCATGCAGTGCCCTGTTGCATAACATCAGCATGCTTCATGTCTCTAGCCCTCATTCATACTCACATCCACCCTTCTCCCCAGCCTGCCTCTTTGTCTTGTGCCTCGCTGGGGGCCACTGCCCTGCCAGCAGTAATCCTCCCTAGGACTCTCTGGTTCCCACACCTGGCGTGGGGGATTGAAAAAGCTGTGGCTAACATTTGCAAAATGCCCACTGGATTTTGTGTGATCAGTCCAAAATATTTCAACATATTGTTTTGGAGAGGTTCTATGTGGAAGGGAACACCCTATGGATCCCGAGCACAGGGGGTAAGCATTATCTGCTTCACAAAGTGCCTCACCAAGCCGAGTCCCAGACAAGAAGAGAGAATATTATTATTGCTGTTGAGGTGGTGGTGTTTGCAGTTGTCACGGCTGCTTCAAACTGTCGCCTTTAGGAGTTGACAGCCTTGCATCCCGAGCTCACAGTGTGTGTGACCCTTAGAGGCCAAAGTGATGATTCATGAAGGCGGAAGATCTTGTCAAGATCCTTGTTCTCTGGATGCTAAACAAAATACCCAGATCCCCGAGGTTTGTGGTTTGAGGAAGAGCCTCTGTGGCAGCTACAGTGGTTGGTATTGCTGGGATCTTCTGGATGAGTAGCTTGTGACACCAAGTCTATATAACCACAATGTCAAGCCTCAAATGGTTTTCATGTCATCATCTTCCATTACTAAGTCAGCTGCTTCAGTTCAAAAACTTCACTTAAATGTTAAATTTATTATCAAGATTTTACTGTCATTTGTTATTCCAGTAAGTGAAGAGGCAGAGTCTCCAATACCTTATGAAAATCTTTGGTTTATTCCAAGAAGTCAGCCAAAGATGGCCTGTGCTCTTAGTTTACAAAGAAGCATCAGAGGTGATTCAAAAGAGAAGCAGGACCAGGGCAACCATTCCTTTTTCCTACTCATAAATGCTCATAGCCAAATTGCTGCTAGGTCACACCACAGGGTGGTAAGCCTAGGTGGAAAATAGTCAAGACAACCACAAGTGGTTGTGCGTGCTCATGCAGCAAGACCAAGGTGGGCTGGTTGCAGAACATGGGAAATAAAATTATGTCACCTTTGAAATCAACAGATTGAAGGCCTTGGGCAAAGCAAGAGCATTAACAGCTGCGTCTCTTCAGGATGGATATAAGACCTGGGGAGTCTGTAAGCCAGCTAGGTGGCTCAGCAAGCAGAAACTTCTTGGGGTGTAGCTGGTCCTCACTTGGATTAGGGAGATAGGACACACCACCTCAAGATCTCTCCATCCCGCTGTTTTCCAGCCACCTGGAAAAGGAGAGGCCCTGGCTGGGATGTAGTCTTCTTAGGGAAATACAGCACAAGAGAGGTGCTGATAGTCCTGTGGTGGGGGGAATGAGATAAGTGAGGTGCTGGAGCTCATGGCATACAACGGGAGGCTGAAAAGAGCTGCTTCTTTCTGCCTGGAGCAGAAAATGTTAGGACGTAACCAATTATACTCTTTGGCTTTTTTTTTTTCTTTGGTGTGTAGGGCTACAGAAAAGTGAGAGCCAAGTTCTTCTGACTGATACACAGTGAAATGCCTATGAAATTTGCAAGAAGGGAAATTGTGACTAGATAAAGAGGAAACCTCTTTCCTAAAGGTAGTTCAGCACTGACACAGGATTCAGTAGGGGCTGGAGAATCTCCTCACCTTGAGATGGTCAGAAACTGTCTGGCCAAGGCCCTAAGCAGCCTCATCTAGGTCTGGAATTGGTCCTGATATTAGCAGGGGTTTTTAAATTTAGACCTCCAAACATCTCATCTCACTCTTCCTGTGAAACACCTACTCTAAAAATACCTGGAGCTCCACTTCCCTTTTGACACATAACATACAGTAGCATCCTTGATGGAAGGAATAAGGAAGCAAGTTACAGCTGCTTCCACACGGAGATACACAATGCTCTAGAATGCTGGTCTTTGTCTAGAGAGAGAGCTTCATAACATCCTCCTGCCAACCCATCCAAGCTGTCTATATTCAGTCTTCCAGCAGCAGAGCCAAATAGTCTTCTTTTGATTAAGCTGTGCAGCACCTTGTAAGAATTACCCAGCACCCAAATTTTTGGACTTCTTGTTCGATGTTCATCAAGACAGTGTCCCTGACAACCTCCTATGTGAAAGATATTGGTTTCTCAAGGTCCGACAACATCTCACTTTTCTTGAGACAGATGAGAACATACTAAAAAATTCGATAGCTCTTCATCATTAAGACTTTTCTCTGCACTCTCCAACAAGCCTAATCCAGTGACATCTCCCCTTCCAGCTCATTTATGGGTGCACCCACACATTTAGAAAAAAAAAATTAAAAAAATCTGCGGGCTTTGGGAGGGCAGGAGGTGGGGGGGGAAGAGGCAGCAACTAATGTTAAATTATCCCTTTAACAGCTGTGCATCGCTCTGCAAATGTAATTTAAGCAGAGTATGATTTGAGAGGTAAAAGAAAGCAAATCCAACAAATGTTTCCATTCACAGATAGCGTCACATGGCCAGCCCATCCCCGTGCTGTTACTCATACTCTGCATTCACATTACAGCACAGCAATCTGATGGAGACATCGGCTTATACAACAGGAGTCCTCAGGTGCGGGAACAGCTGAGTGCTTGGTTATTTCTACAAAGAAACTGTAACCAAATCTCTGCCACTGAGCCAAAGGGAAAGCAGCATATGCATCTTAGGATGCGCTGGATGAGGGCAAGCATTTTCAGTGACCCAAGCAAACACTTCTGTGCCAGCAGTGACGAACTCTTTTGATTTAGAAAAGGCACCAAGGTGAGGTGCTGCTATGGCAGGATGTGTTCCCATCCCCTCAGGGCTTTCACGCACCTTCCCTGACACAGGGATGTGGTGATGCCTCGCTGGCAGAAACTCTTGCCTAACAAATTCTTCCCACACTGCAGGGACATGTACACTACTTCCCTGCTGTTGCAGCCTGGCTGCATTTAAATGGGCAACGCCAGCTACCTTGGGCACTTAATTGCCTTCCTTGGAGAGAAAAAAAACGAGTGTGGCGGGAGGGGTACAGAGGGGAAGGGGAGATGCTCTTGGGAATATGAAACGTAAGGAAGTTCTCTTTGTGGGTTTTTTTTTTTTGGTTTAGTTTTTGTTTCTCCCAAAAAAATCCTGCCCCGATTGCTGAGCAGTAGCCATACTGTTCACAAAATCCCAGTATCTAAAACAAAGGAGCGGTGAGGTGTACAACGGGAAAAGACAACCCACTGCCTGCGCCCATAACGCGCATTCCTTCAGGAAAACAGCGCTGTGACACAGCCGCTTTTGCGGGAGGCAGGACTGGGGGGCAGAGCTGGGGGGGCCCCAGGACCCCACGAGGGGCCGGGTGCTGCCGAGGGGGACGCGGGGGCGGGGGAACATGGAGCAGAGCTTTCCCTCCGCGGTACCCAGACTACAGCTCCCAGAGAGCATGGGCAAGAGCCGGGCTGCAGCCGGGGCACAAGCTATTCCCTGCCACTGAGATGTGTGTTGTATGCACTGGTGATGCCCTGGAAACCAATCCTGTCTCTACCCTCGCATTCTCCCTCCCACCCTCTTCTCAGTTCTGGGCATGTGTGCTAAAGTCTTTGTCTTCCCTTCTTGGACTTAGTCCTTAATCTATGCTGTTTAGTAAAGTATCAGCAGTGAAATGACAGTGTTTTAAAGTTTTGTCTTTGGATTTTTAAGTCCACATAAGGACATAGTCAAGGGGGATTGGGACTTGCTGAGCAGCCTCAGAAACAAATTACAAGAGTTAAGCAAGGGTCTGGAAACTTTCTATAGGGAAGTGGGACAGGAGCTGAGTGTGCCCTGAATGTAGTAGGGCTAGTGACATGAATATAATGGCAAGCTGGTTTTATCACTTATTTTCCAATTTGATTTCTCACAGTAGCACCCCAACCTCCTGCCTTCCATTGAGTCAGTCCAGAACAAAGCTGTTTGTTGAGCAAACGCTGGGGTTTTCTGGCACCCAGCCTGCTGAGGCACTGGCTGGAGCACGGGCAGCTTTTCCCAAGTACTGCTGAGTTGCCCCTGTGAAACCAGATGGAGCTGAGAGAGACTACTCATCCCACCTACACCTCCAGTTACTGCTCTACAAGCCTCATTTGGAGGAGGACAATCAGAATTTTCTCTCTCAAAGACTTGCCATTTCTGCCTACTATCACCAGAGGCCAGCAGACAGATGGCTGGGGGCCCACCCTTAGGTCTTTACATCAGTGGAAGGCACGATTAAAATCCCTGCACAGCAGATCTTCATGCAACATGGTTTGGTGAAGATGACAGGGGCAAGTCATCACACATGCCTTCCCTTTGGTGTTTCCCAGATGGTGGCCAACAGAGCAGTCTGGCTTGGGACAAAGCTGTGAAAGCAGGTGGAGATAGCTGGGCTTTTTCTTCCCCTTGCCAGTCCCCTCTGCCTTTTTTTTGTTACCTTTCTGTGTTAGCATCTCCTGCTCTGGTGGCAAAACATTCCCACTTCCCAAACACTGGCAACTAGAGATAAACATCAGGCTGAGTCAGGCAACACAGGTGTGAAACACATTTTAATAGAGTTTAGGGATCTGTAGTTTGTCTGTTGCTCAGCTGAGCATGGGCTGTCCAGGTGAAGCAGACATCATGGGCGGAGGGGAGGGTGAAGGAGTGCAAGAGGGGAGGGAGCAGAGAGAAAAAGGTCACAAGAAGCAAATGAGAGCGTGGGTTTGTTAACGGATGTGCTTTAATATATTGCCCCGCAGTACTACGTGCTGAGCCAGAGACTGACAGCACACAAACGCATACACACACACGCCCAGAGTGGGACAGCAGTGCACTTCAACACTAAGCTGCTGGCAAGCACAGCCCAACACAGCACAGCCCAACATGACACTGCCGGGGCGGAGGCGAGGGGCACGCAGGTCCCACCGGGGCTCAGCGCAGACACACGCCTGGGGCACAGGGACGCCGTGGGCCAGGACACGTACACACACGTACACACATGCACAACGAGAGCGAGCCACTGGCAACACTCGGCTGGACGCAGCCACGGGTGCGGCAGTGTCCGTGCACACCGGCCGACGCACACATGGTCACCGCACATGCTTCAGCGCACGAGGGAGCACACCGGGCAGACACTCCCGGCGTGGCCCTGCACAAACAAGAGACACACAATGCCCAGATCCAGGAATGCTTATGACCCCACAGCAAGGGACAGGGTGTAGGCTGCTCTCTCATCCTTCACCTGGGTACATCTAGCCAGGGACACCTGAACTCAAGGGGTTATAAGGTGAGAGGAAACCAGGTGACAGAGTGGGGAGAAAGAGCAAAAAAGGGAGCAGTGGAGGAAAGGGGAGGTTCAGAGTCTGTGAGGTGGGAAAGAGCAGCAGGGTGGCTGTGCCCTGGGGACAATGTTCAAAGAACACTTGGGTTGCGAAAGTTGTGTCCAGCAAAGCGTGCTTCATCGCCAAGCTCTTCCTCAATCCTGCAGGAGAGAGACAGCACACATCAGGCCCTTGTAGTGAGGGAGCATTGAGGCACCAGGGCACTGGAGAGGCAGCTCATCAGCAGGAAGCTGACGTGCCTGAAGAGAAGCTTAGCTCCTGCCAGCTGCTGTGACTGCAGGGCTGTGCCCTCATGCCAAGGGGCAGGAAAGGAGTCTGCCCCAGAGGCCTCCCTGGGATTACACTGTCATCTCTGTACCTTGTCTTGGCAACATTTCACCCACGAGCCCCATCTACCATTGGGCTTTCAGCTTCTCCTGCTCATTTGGTCCCTCCCCCATTCCCTCTTCTGCATTCCCATCCCTTGAGCCCCTTACCTCATGAGCTGGTTGTATTTAGCCAGGCGTTCAGACCTGCAGGGAGCACCCGTCTTTATCTGTAAAGCATTGTCCAAAGCAAACACTGTAAGACACTGTTATGACTTGTACCAGTTTCTCCTGGCAGGGCAAGAGATTCTGTTTTGACACCTCTTTGCTTTCCTCCAGGCCTGTGCATGGCCTGGGTTTCACCTACCTGCCCAGTGCACAGTCCTACAACCAGATCAGCAATGAAGGTGTCCTCAGTCTCCCCAGATCGGTGGCTCACCATCACACCCCATCCATTCTCCTGGGCCAACTTGCAGCTGCATGGAGTGAGAAATGCAGTCAGTAGCTCCTACTCCTACAATTACCATTTGTACAATGTAAGATTCAGGAACAGTCTGCTCACTCTCTCAGGATGCTACACTTTGGTACAGACAAGTCTGTTCACCCAGTGTAGCGTGACACCTGGCTGTGGTTCAGCACCTTCCCATTCACAGGGCAACAAGGGCAGTGGGCTGGACTTACGCTTGGATGGCCTCTGTGACAGATCCAATCTGGTTGACTTTGAGCAGGAGGCAGTTGCAGGCTTTCTCTTCAACAGCTCGCTCAATGCGCTTGGGGTTTGTCACTGTCAGGTCATCTCCCACTATCTGAATCCCCACATTGGCAGTGAATTTAGACCAGGCCTCCCAGTCATCTTGGTCAAAGGGATCCTCGATGGAGACCACTGAAAGGACAACCAAAGAGGCATGAGTCAAAGCTGCCTCCCTTCCAACCCCAAAAACACAGAGGGTTTGTGCCTGGCCGGTATGCAGCACCAGTACTGATTCCCTTCAGCCCCGCACAGCAGCTCACCTGGGTAATCACGTACAAAGCTTTGGTAGAGGTCACCCAGCTCATCTCCAGAAATGTAGCGGCTTGGGTCATCTGGGGACTTGAAGTCCAGGTCATATTTGCCGTCACGGTAGAACTCGGAGGCTGCCACATCCATTCCGATGACGATCTTGTCTGTGTAGCCTGCCTTGTCAATAGCCTCCTTGAGCAGCTCCAGAGCTGAGAGGAGAATTGTGGTCAGGAGAGTCAGCCCATGCAGAGAGCTCTGTCTTTTGTTGTGAGCCTCCCTTAGGAAGGTCCCTAGAGAGACTAAGAGTCTGGTGGTGTGACAGAGAAGTAGAAGACAGCCCAAAGCACAACAGAAACATGACAAGGAGCTGTAGGGGCTGTGTCCAAAGGGACAAGGAGGAATTCAAATGCAATTCCACAGCTCAAAGACAAGCTTGTGGAAGGCCTTGTAAAAGTGTGCACACCTATAAAAGGTTTGCATGGAGAGGCTGTGAGCCACCCCAAGGAGAAGGAGCTTAGAAACATTCCCTAACACAGGAGGTCAATGACACTGAGGCATCATCTTTTGAATCAGTCTGGGGAATGCTGCAAGCTGGTCATAGGAGCCCACAGCATTGCAGGCAGGGGTAACCCATCTCCATAGGGCTCTCACCTTCACTATTTTCCAGGATGTTGGGGGCAAAGCCTCCCTCATCACCCACATTGGTAGCATCTTTGCCATACTTCTCCTTGATGACGCTCTTGAGGTTGTGATAGACTTCAGCCCCAATGCGCATGGCATCGCGGAAGCTTTCAGCTCCCACAGGCAGGATCATGAACTCCTGCATAGCCAGTTTGTTGCCTGCATGGGAGCCTCCATTGATCACATTGAAAGCCTAGAAGAGTCCATAAGAGAGTCAGAGCTGAAGGAACTGGTCTCGGCACCCCTGAGAGGTGGTCTCAGATGTGTCACGATGCCTGTTCATGCCATATCCCACAGGGTAACAAAAGCACATCAGCTACAACCATCAGACAGACCAAAGGCATGTAACCCTGGACTCCTCCTTCCAGTAGTGGCTCAAAGAACATGGTTGGGGAGGATCCTACCTGTTTCTCTCTCAGAGATCTCCTGAGCTATGTGTGTTTATTTGTGCTCTGTTTATCCATACATGTTTATCAACAATGATGTCAGTCTCTCTTCCAGTACTTTTCTTCTTTACCCTGAGAAAATTTTAGCATTCATAACTTTTTTTGAGAAAGTTTCTCAAGGTAGCTTCCCCTGGTGTGAAGACCCATACACTCTTGTTTTGAATTTGTTTGTGCCCCAGAGGGTTTGCAAGATGCCCTCTGGTTCTTGTGCTAAGAATGAGACCTTCAGTCAGCCCCCCACCACAACTTCTACTGTATCCTCCTCAAGCTCCTTTTTTCCAATTGTAACTTGACGAATCTCAGGCCTTGGTTTGCTTCCCTGACAAGTGCAGTGCACTCAGCTGATGTTTCAATCTCATATCCCTTCCTTATCTACCTCCCAACACCTTTGAAGTTTCTTTTGAAAAGAACACTCTTTTGGAGCTTCTGGCGTGGGATGTCAAGGACAGAGGAGTCTTACTGGCACAGGAAGGATGAGGTCAGAGTTGCCAGCCAGGTCGGCGATGTGCCGGTACAGGGGCACATCCTTCTCTGCAGCTCCCGCCTTGCAAACAGCCAGCGAAACTCCCAGGATAGCGTTGGCGCCAAACTTGGCTGTGGGCAAAGGAGGAGATTGACTTTTCAGGTGGCAGCATCCTGTCCAGTGGGTGCCCTTGCCAGCCCAACCTAAGGCTCACCATAGCTTGGACAGTGCCCCCCACTCCAGCCCTGCAGCCTCCCACGCTCATCATTTCCCAGCCAAAAAGAGGAAGCAATTACATTTGTTCTCTGTGCCGTCCATCTCAAGCATCAGATTGTCTATCTTCTCTTGATCCACAACAGAGAGGCCCTGCAAGAAAGAAACAGCTCCTGAGAAGGGGACAACTGGAAGAGCTCCTGGCTCTGGTGTGCGGGAAAGGAGGAGTTGATGGAGAAGCTGGGGGTACAAGGACCTTTTCAGCTTGGGGGAACATAAACACACAAAGCTCTGGAAACTGGTGCCTTGGTATTTAGTCATGTTAGGTCACCCTGATGGTGTTGCTGCAGTGCAGTGTAGATGTAGCCATGGTGGAGAGGGGGTCAGCTGCAGTCCAGTCAAGGCCACACATTGCTAGGGACACAGGACTCCCTTGGGTGTTTACCCAGCCTTTTGGCAGCTTCCAGGGAGCTTTGTGGTGCTGTGGTCACACAGAAGCTAGGCAGAAACAACAGGACGTGCTCAGCCTCAAGCAAGTGAATGTAGACTGGATGGAGCCATCCCCAGGAGTGAGGTGGACAGCAAGATTAGACCCAACACAGGCAGCTCTGCACCACGCTGGGTATTTTTCAGGGGTGGAGAGAACTGGACTCTCAGCCAGCGCCAACCATGGGCTACACGGCATGTAATATGTGGCTTCAGCTCAGCTCTCCTCAAAGCAGGCTCCAGTTCTCCAGGTATAAAGAGGCTGCAGATGTGACACCAAGGCTGTGCCAGACCCTGCACAATACAGCCATTGCTCATCACACCAGGATGAGGCCACAGATGTGCAGATGTGATTCAGTGCTTGAGGGGGAGCACAGCTGAAAGAGGGGGTGAGCTCTACAGGGAGCACAGAGGGGACTAGTTAGGCTGCACAGAGGCTGCGGTGGACCAGGAAGAGTTAAATCCTTTCCTCCCAGAGAAAAGATTGCTGTGGACACACACAGGCATGGAGGGAAGGAGGGGTGTGCCCAGGTTCACAGAGAGCATTGCTATGTCTGTTAACCCAGTGAGATGAAGAGAGGCAGAGACAGAGATCAGGGGACAGAGACGGACCAGAGTAAGCATTGGACAAGGGACAACAAAGAGAAATCCTTACAGAGCCCACGAGAGCTGGGGCGACAGTGCTGTTGATATGATCCACGGCCTGCAGGACCCCTAAAGAAGGGAAGAGGCAGAGAAAGAAAGAGAGAGAGAGAGAGAGTGAGGCAGAGAGAAGAGTGGAAAAAGGAAGGAAGAGGACCGATAGAGAGACTGAGAGAGGGAGACAGCGAGGGAAGATCAAGGCCTGATCTTTCACTTTACACCAGATCTGTGCCTGCCTCTGCGGTCTCCCTGAGGGCAGTGGGACACACGTGTCACACCAGTGTGTGAACAGTCCTCTCCAGCAGAGCCCCACGCACAGGCAGCCCTGAGGATGAGCTGTGGAGCAGGTATTTCCCCACCTTTTCCAAGGAAACGTGACTTGTCATTGTCTCGCAGCTCCAGTGCTTCATAGATACCAGTTGATGCTCCACTGGGGACGGCTGCTCGAAACATGCCTGGGAAACAGCAAAACAGGAGTGTGAGACAAGCAGAGGGTGACAAGGAAAAACCCTCATGCAGCTGATTCTGCCCTGCTTTCATAGGAAAGGATGCAGCAACTGCTTGTGCAAATGGATGGCCCCACTGTCTGGCTGCTCGTGGCTGTCTTCCCAGAGGTGGAGCACCTCAGTGGCAGAAATAGATGCACCCAGGACTTCCAGGCTGAGGAGGCTGGCTGTCAGGCACCCAGAGATTCACACTGATCCCAGAACCATATATGATGGGTGGAAGTCTGGTTCCTCAGCCCTCCTCCTAATTCCAGAGGCAGCCTGACTCACAGGCACCCTCAGCTTCCTCCCCCTCAGATGGAGGTTTCTACCTCACTGGAGAAGGAATACAATGGTTGCATGTCTGCTCTGACCTCACCCCTCAGCCCAAGTAGTTTTGGGGCCAGTGCAAATGCAGGTCTTCCAGTTGAGACCCAAGCATGGACATAGCTGCACAGAGATCTCAGGAACAAAGCTTTACCCCTGCCATGAGCATGGCCATGGATGTGCTACCAAACTTCTACTATGCCCCAGGACTAAAAGCATAGCTGCAGCAGAGGTATGATGAGGAGATGCAGACATTAATGATAAAAAGAGCTTCCGTCCCTGCTATGAGCAGGTGTGTGGCTCAAGTCCCACACAGGACAGCCAGCTGTCTTGTTGTGATTTTCCTGGCACACGTCCTGAGCACAGGCACAAGCAGAGCCACAAGCAGACTTCTGGTCTCGCCTCTTCCCCTGGCTTGTTGTCTGCTGGGGGTTCACCAGTGAGGACCCTCCATGCTCTTGGCATGCCAGGCTGCTCCACAGCACCAGCTCTGCCAGAGCGGGCAGGGCTTGCCCTCCATCTCTTATCCTCACCCACATACCTTTGTGTGTGTAGAGGTCCACCTCAACAGTGGGGTTCCCACGGGAGTCCAGGATCTCACGGGCATGGATCCTCTCGACTGCCATGGTGAGTCTGTGGAGAGGAGAGAACAGGATACGTTCAGCTCTGAGAGGCTCCAGGATGTGGTGCTCACCCCTTCTATGTCTAGACTGACAGAGAGAAGGGAATTCAAGAAAATTTGGGAAAAACTATTTACCCCAGGAAATTTAGAAATTCACCCAGACTACAATAATCTATGAACATTTTTCTGGGAGCCGGCTATCTATTTGAATTTACTCTATTCCTCTACTGCAGCTGACAAACTGGGAGCACTCTGCCTCCCTCTCTGCGTCAGAGCATAGCACGCAATATAAGCCTGGATGGCAGGGATGGGGAGGGTGCCACGGGCAGCAAAGAGAGAGATCAGCTGGTGCAGTGAGGAGGTGCCCCTGGCTGTGGTGTCAAGGACGGGGCAGCAGCTCCTGGCATCTCCTGTCCCCTTGCAGGAGGCAACGACAGCGCCTGCCAGGCCAGGCAGCAAGTGGCTGCTGTGTCCCTGAGAAGCAAAAGGGGAGCCAGCTGAGCGTGATGGGCAGGGCAGGGGGGCAGCCAGCCGGGGGGAACCCCAGCCCCTCTCCAGCCCATGGTGGGAGAGCCATCCCAGCCTGGCTGTCCCAGACCCCAGACTGCCTGTGCCAGACCCCAGCCATGTCCCCCCTGGCAAAGTTCCTGCTCAGCCTCCCTGTGTCCCCTATGAGCTGCAGGGTCAGGCTGTGCCAAGGCGGCAGGAGCATGGAGGAGCAGCCTGAGGAGCCATCTTGCTGAAGGTCATGGTGCCTCAGACATGGCAAATAGTGCTCTGAAGGGAGGGGGGTCCTGGCCCAGCTGCCAGCCTTTCACTCTGCTCCTCAGGCAGGGAAACAGTTGAGACTTTGGGCTGGAACTCTGTTGGAAGAGGGGGTGAGGAAGCCTAGCATTTTGGGGCACCTGGTTAAACCTGAAGTAGAAAATAAACTGATGAGTAATGATGACTGTTTGAAAGAACTTCTCTTGCTGCATTTTCTCTCGAAGGGTTCCAAATCAGCTCATTCCCCTTATGCTAACCTTGTCATTCCCCTGGCTGTGGGGCTGTGCAATGCCAGGGTGCTGCAATGAGGCGTGTGTCCCCCCATGCTCCCAGCACTGCCAAGTTTTCCTCCCCTAGCTCACACAGATGATTCTCTCAGCCCTGAGCAAGGCTGGCAGAGGCCAGAGTAGCCATGGAGCCCCATGGACCTCCCTGTGGTGTGTGTGAGCAGGGTTATGGCCAGCACAGGCTGCAAATGAGCTGGAGCCACCACATCACCACAAATGAGCACTGAGGGGAGCTGAGAAGCAGGATGGGGAAGCTGGAATCAGCACTCGACGCCACTGCCCCGGGTGGGTGGAAATCACAAGGCTGTGAGGAAATCGTGCTGCTGCTCTGAAGTTTCAGCCAGACCTTCTTGTGTGGGCAGTTTCAGTCAGCTACTCCAGGCCTCTCTGGAGCCTGCACAGGGCCCTCCACCATGTCCATCTGGGCTGGGATCCCCCATCAGCCGCTTTGGCAGTACTCCTCACACCATCTGGCACACGCCACAGGAACTTCCTCCAGAGTCGTGCCGGTGCAGCCAGCCGCGAGCTTCCTTTGCAGCAGTGTCCTGGCTGTGCCTCAACAGCCTCCATGGGGTACAGAGGGACAGGACCCCGCTTAAAGTCATCTTTGAAAGCACACTCGTGCCAGATGCTGTGCCGCTCTGCTTATCTGGTCACGTTGTCCCTGATCACATCCCTGTGGTCACATCCACCTGCCCCTCTTGGAGCCAGGTCCGAGGAAGCCAAATGACAAGCCCAAATCCAGCCTTGCCTGCTCCACCCCATCACTTACATGATCCTTTCTCCCTTGTAGTCCTTTAAACCCTTTTCTCCACTTGTGTTGCTGCCCCATGTCCCCTGTGTTTGCTCTCTTTTGAACAGAACCAGAATGAAATCCCTGGTATCAGCTGCACTGTCCTGAAAGGAGGTCAGAGGCGGATAAGCTGGGATAAGGGATTGGGATGGAGCCATAGCTGGGAAGCCACAGACCACATCCAGGAAGAGAGAGGAGGCTGTGCAGCCCCCATGAACAGGGGCTGGGCAGCATATGCTGGGAGGCTGGTGCTGCTGCAATGCCTTCCTGTGGAGCTGGCACTGGCAGCAATTCCCTGTCCCTGCCAGGCCAGCATGGTGAAGACCTTTCCCACCAGTCCCGTGTGCTACTGCGATTCCCCCGGGCTGGGCACTGCTCCCAGGAAGCCCGCACTGCTGCAGTGCCATGACTGATGCAGCTATTGCTTGCCTGACTGTCACCTCCTCTCTCTGCTCTCCCCCTCCCCTGTGGTGTGGGGCTGTGCAAATACGAAAACATTCCCTCTCTCCCTCCCTCTCCCTGAGCGCCCGTGTTTATGACAACACCTGGGGAGACTGGGGGGGCTGGTGCGCTCTGAGGCTGGATCCTTTCCCCAGCGGTGCCCAGACTGAGCGTTGCCTTCTCCCCACTACCACCCCGCTCCCCTGGGGAAAGCTCCATCCCGCAGCACCTCCTGACAGTGCCCCTGGGAGCACCACCTATCCTCGTTGGTTGCCCCCCTCCTGCAATCCCCTGGGTTCACGTCTGAGATTATGATTGCCGGGAGAGGAGAGGGTGGGGGGAGAGCTTGGGAAGGAGGGAGTACCTGAAATTAAAATATGAAAGAAAGTCAGAAGGATGGGGGTGAGGTGGGATGAGAGAGGTGGGAGGAGCAGGGGGAGGAAGTGAGGGGAGTTGAGTTGTTAATGCCGCTCACTGTGGTCCCTCTCCGCAGGGACCCCAACGTGCGTGGGGTTTGGGGGGCACAAGGTGGGCAGCAAAAACATGCACGCAGGGAGGGGTGTGCTGGCCGTGGGGAGACACTTACCTTCCTAGGGCAGGGGTGGACGAGAGATTGAGAAAGTGCTGGTAGAAAGGAGAGAGGACGAAGCTGAGGAAGGATGCAGGACCTCAAGGGGAGATGATGTGTCCTCTAAGCCAACGGTGGCGGCGGCAGCAGGATGGAGACGCCCCTGATAGGGCCGGGACAGCAGCATGTGACCCAGAGCTGCGATGAGTCAGGATTTAGCAAAGCTTTGCAAACAGCACGTAGGGGATGGAGAGACAGAGAGAGGCAGGCAGCAAGGGATAGACGTAGACAGATGAGGGTGAGAGAGCCAGGGAATAGGAGTGGGTGTGCAGGATAAACAATTCCAGTCACTACAGGCTCATTAATTATTTTTATTCAAATCAGAAAATCTTGCAGGGTTCTTGGGAACCAAATAGAACCACGGAACCTGTACCTCTCCCCTTTCCCCTCTCAGGCCTACTGAGAATACAACATAGTCCAGTGACTGCAAAAACACTGCAGTGCCTCAAGGCAGCTTCCAGGACCAGCACTCCTCTTTTCTCCAGAGGCAAAATGAGGTGAAGCTGGTACCTACAGCTCTCACTTTCCCAGCCTGACTCGCATATGCGGAAAGGCATCACTGCATCTTGACACCCTCTGGGAACAGGTGTCAACAGTCATTCAGTAACTGTATCCTCAAGAGATTCGTTCTTTTCCTGAAGAAGAGAGGAGAGAGAAGTTAATGACTCCATGCCCAATGTCTCTTCCTTTTTCACTGCTCTCCTTTGCTAGTGGGGTCAGAAATGGCAGCAGGCTTGCATGCTGGCCACCACAACCAGGTTGCAAAGCCTGGCCTCTTTTTCAGGCTCTCGTGCTCTTGAGACTGACATCCCTCACCCTACTCCTCATGTAATATAGTGGAGAAGAGGCTTTATCAGCGTGCTTGTTCCTTTTGCTTTCTCTTCACCCCCTTCTAATCCCTGCACTGTGTTGTTCTCACCTTTTCTTTTTCCTTCCTTGTCTGACGGATATTCCTCGCCTCTTCCCACTCCTCTTCCTCAACTGATTCCTTGTCGAGGCGCTGCAGCTTTGGCAGCCGGGACAGGACCTCCAGCCGGTAATTAGGTTCTTCGGCACATGGATTGTCCATCAGCACCAGTGCCTGCAGCATGGGGAGGGCCTGCAGTTTTTCCACCTCCTGAAAGCTTTTGATCTCATTGCTCCTGAAGAAAAGGAAGCACAGAGAGCAGGGGAAGGAGACCCATGCAAGTAGTGAAATTCATTTAGAACAGTAAGTGGACAAGACAGAACAAGCAAAACTTAGCAGCATGAGGGACCACAGATCTGTCACCTAAGATCCAGATCTGCCTGCAGCTCCCCAGGCTGAGGGACAAAAAGGACATCTCTGGATTCCTCTGTGCTTGGACAGTCCATTGAACTGTGTGACATCACCACGGCCCCACATGTCAAATGCCGAGAACTAAAGGGTGTTTGCAGGCAGAACACAGAGAACAAGCTTTGAGGGTCCCAGCTAACTTATGGCAAGAAATTAAGAGCCTGAGGTGGGATATGAGAATGACTGGAGAGGCTGATATTTTTTAAGAAGCCCAGGAAAGGCTGTTAAAATGCCTGAACACTAGTTCAAGATGGTAAATATCCTTAATGGGTGCTCAGCAGCCTAGCTGGGCACAACCCATCCCTACCAGGTCTTCAGCTTCCAAAAAAAACCCCCAAAAATCCTAAGGATCTAAGTGGGAGTGCAGTTTGATGAAGGGATCTCTGGTCCCAACACAGAGCAGGGAGGACCCACCGTAGATTGAGGTACTGCAGGCACTTCATGCTATCAGAGAATCCATCCAGGGCCTCAAGCTTGTTGTCACGCAGGTGCAGAATCTCCAGCTGCTCAAACTCCTCAAGGCCTTCAAGGCTGGAAATGGCGTTCTTGGCCTGAGCACCAGGGAGGCAGGAAGAGAGAAGGAAAATGGGGGCACACAGGAGAGGGAACAGCAGTTATTTCTGGCCTTTAAATCTCTTTCTATCCTTCAGACTCCCTACCACTTGTAACAGACTTGTCTGAAGCTCAATCAGGTAGTTCAGGGTCTTGGCCAAGTGGGTTCTCAGGACCAAAAGTTTGCTGAAAAAGTGTTTCCTAGAGCATCACTTGGTGTCTGAGACAAAACCACCCCAGGTGAATACCCCATTGCCAGCACAGCACCCCCTTCCATGGCAGTGCCAAATATGAGCCTCAGAGAGAGCAACAGTATGGAGGGGAAAGCACACCTGAGCCTAAAATTAATGTGTTTAAAGGATGCGCAACCAGCCCCTCTCAGTCACACAGTCCATGCAGTCCCTGCACATTGCAGTAGCTGCTTCTCTTGTGGGGAAAATCTACGACTAAGGAGTCTCTTGTACTCCTCTGGGCTGTGTCTTACTCCAGGAAGTTTAAAATTCCCCATCACTGAATTTCATCCACTTCACTGGGTTAACGAAGCAGGGAAATACAGACGCTCTGAATTTCAGGCACCAGTTTCACAGCAGGATTTCGGCTAGAAAAGACCACTAGAGGTCTCCTGCCCGAGCAGAGGCTCCCCACAGAGCCAGCACCTACGCTCTGCTCTGTCAGGCTGCTCACTGCCTTGTGCGGCCACGTTTGGAACATCCCTGATAATTATCGTCTCCCCGCCACGTTCTCCAGCGTGGAGCTGAGCAGGGCTTTCCTTGCCGATGTGGCTCGGGGCTGCAGTCGTTAAGGGTGCTGACACCTGAATTGAAAACGAAGGTGAGAGGTGCTGTTGTGCTCTCTCTTCCTCATAGACACCCAAGCAATGACATGGGCAATACCTGAGACTAAAAAAGGGGCACAGGCTGAACTGGTGGGATAGGGGAACGTTTTAGGGCTGAGTCATTCTACAGACATTGTAGAAAATGAGGATTGTAACAGAAACTGAATAAAGGAGAATCTGGACCAGCTGGGCCAAGTAAAAGGAGTAACACCTGGACAAAAAGAGGAAAGTTGAATGTTTAGTGAAAGCCGTGTGAGCAGATGCAACAGTCAGGAAGGATTAGGACATTGTACCTCAGAGAAAATCATGAGCTGGTAGAGAGCTCACTGATCACTGGCTTATAAAAAGAATAGCAACCTCCCATCACACTCACTTTCTTCATCACTTCAGTGTGAATTGTTTTACCAGCTCTGGCCTTGCAAGCACTAGCAGGACAATGCAGAATGGATATTTTTCAGAATGGTTTCATTTTTTCCCCTAAATAAAACAACATTCTGTCTGATATGCCATCACCTTCCCTTAGACACCAGTTCTTCACTCAGATGTGGTGCCATGTTTCTTATGGAAAGTTACCATACGTTACCAATGATTTCCTCTCCCCCTCCTGCACACTCCACCTTTCTCAGGTGAGCCTTTGCCACCCCTGCTGCACCATACCAGCAGCTAACACAGCCCTACTGTGACTCTCAACAATGATGCAAGTGCCACTATGGTACACAGCCAACTTGTTGTCTTCCTTGTACATACCACTTTTTACATACTAGATTTCATCTGCAGCTATGTCATACATTAACCAAACGTGGTTCAATTCCTAAAATTGAAAACAAACCATTTAAATTGAAAAAAAACCCTTTGTCTTGTAGCCTGTCCTTGAGGCATCAGCTGCACTTACGCAAGGCTGAAGTAAGACCAAAGTCTTTATACAGAAACGAAAGTATTCCTGGGGGAGATTTCCCTGCAAAATGATTTACTGAGCAAGTAGACATGGGAAACAAATTCAAGCCCCAAAGATTCTTGAGAGTCAGTTGTTCTAGTTTTGATAATCACTCCTTGCAATTCTCCTGTTTCACATGGGCAGCTCAGAAACTCCTCGGTCATTCCAGGAACCTTCCTTCAATACAGATGCTCTGTTTGCTTCACCGCAATAACTCACTAAGGTGACTGGGTATGCTTTGAAATGCTGTATTGGATCTAGTGACTTATCTACTTCCTCCATTCTTGGAGCACCTCCAGTCATAAAATCCCAGTTTTCCATCAGAAAATTGCAGGCAATCTCAGTAAGCAATCTCCTTCAGTGTTTTCTGCCAGGGAATCTTGATTAAAAGAAGCCACATAGTTTTTCAAAGCCTTTATCATATTTAATTGCTTTTCAAGAGGTAGTGACTCAGGACATCTGTTTAGTCTTTGCAAGCTGTAGCACAGTGTGATGCATGGGGCTAAGCCATACATACTCTCTTCCCTTGCATCTCTAGGAGTAAATGCTTCCTTGAAGTAATTGTTTATGGTATTAAGAAACTGCTTCTCCTATCTTAGTTTCAGTGCAGTATTGAATCAATTTCTTTTTTGGCAGCTGTAGGTGTGAATCATATAATTGTGCTGGCTTTAAACCAGTATTAGATTAAGCCCATCAGAGAGAAGAAAGAGGCATAGCCTCCCTTTGTCACCCAAAGAGCAAAGCTGTTGCTTTGCCCAGTGATCTCCATTGGTCCCAGGGCACACGGAATGCAAGCATGCCCAGCACTGCCTGAAGGGAAAACTGCCCTCCTGCAGGAGGCTGTGAGGGAAGAATCAGATGCACTGAACATCAACTCCCCTGTGATTTGTGGTTCGTGGCCACTCCCTTTGTGCTCTCTGGGCTGCAGGTGCCAAGCTCTGTAGCAGCTCTGTCCCATGCCCCAGGCTGGCTGATCCCTTACCAGATAGAGCTTCTTGAGCTTGGAAACACCGAGCCCTGCTGTGGTCTTTATCTCATTTCCTCGAAGCTCCAGGACTTGCAGGCGGAACAACTGGTCATGACTCAGGCCCAGCGCTGTCTGGATTTTGTTTTCTGAGTTCCAGAGGAAGAAGAAACAAGAAAGTTAATTCCACCTTTCCAAGAGAGTGTCCTCACAAGAAGGAAGAGAGGTGGCCTGTATCACCTTTCAGGCTGAGGGTGGCTAGGAGGGGGTGAGTAATGCCCTCCAAATCCATGATGGAGTTGCTATCAAAACTGATGACTTGGAGGTAGGGCAGCTCCTGCATGCTGGCACTAGTGAGCAGATTCATATCCACCTTCAGCCAAAGCAGCTGGGTTAGGCTGCTCAGTGGGGCCAAATCTTTCAGCTTGTTCTTTGACAAATCCACATAGCGCAGGTGAATGAAGCGTTCAAGGAGGCTGATGTCTGTCAGGCCCCTGAGGAAGGGCAAATGAGAATAAAATATCTCTCTACTACCATCTTTTGGGTTGCTCCTTGCCACTACTGGAGGGACAGCAACGTTCTCTCCTACTTCCGTGCTGTCCTAGAAAGCCTTGATGAGAGAAGGAAGAAAACGGCAGGTGAGAGTGACAGGCCTGTAAGCAAAGACAAATGATAAAACTGGACCTGCTTTCCTGGCAGAGGGAGTACTTATTCCTATTGAATCATATCTGTCAGGACAACCAGAGCAGAGAAAAGGTTAAGTTTTGGGGAGGTGTCAGCTAGACAATAGTGTCAACACAAAGGACTTAGTGAAAGGACTTTCCTAGTGTGAAAAAGAGTGGGTGATATACCCTATGAAGCTGCTGAAAGAAACAGCCTTAAGGCAGCCTCAGCTAGGTGGGTGTGCTCCAAACCGTCCCAAGGCCATTGTGACACAGTACTTACTGCTGCCTGCCTTAAAGGTTTGCATTTATGAGGACAGATGTCAATGGCTATTTCTCAAAGTACCTGTAGGGATGTCACTCTGTTCAGGTCCCCCTAGGAGAGCACAGTCCAGAGCGATGGGCAGGCTGCCGTCAGCCTTGGGGGACACTGATGTACCCAGCAGTGTGTCTGGCCGTGGAGGAGGCAGTGCCCCGGCCAGGGCTGAGGATGGACAGGCTATGATGAGGTACAGACTGGAATCCAGGAGGCTGGAGAGCAGGGCCTGGATACACTCCTATCCCACATGGCCGGTCACTAGCTTGCAGCACAGCGGCTCCACGGCCATGGAGTAATGGGCTTCTGCCGGGTCAGACACTGCACACTCACTTGTCTTTGGCTTCAAACTTCACGTAGGCATAGGCCAGCCCGTTGCCGGTCGTACTGAGGAGAGAGAGGCCCTCGTTGAGGACTTCCTCCGTCAGGGGACAGGCAACCGGCTCCTGGGAGAGAAGGAGAGAGCACAACGCCAGCGCTGGCCCAACCACAGCCAGGCGGTGCTGAGGGCCTCCCCCTCACCTCTTCTTCCTTCTCCTCATCCTCTTCCTTCGCCTCATCCTCCGCCTCCTCCGCCTCCTCCGCCTCCGGCTCCTCGTCCTCCATCCTCCCGGGCCAGGCCGCGCTCGCCGCCTCCCGCGGCGGCCGCTCGCTGAGGCCCGGCCGCTGCCATGGGAACGGGGGCGGGCCCGAAAGCTCCGAGCGTGTCCCGCCCTCACTCGAGCTTTGCGATGCCACTCCACCTTCCCAGCTGGGTGACCTCTGCAACTGTTAGCGTATCCAGAGAACCGAAGGATTTTTTCGGTGGGAAGGGACCTCTGTGCCCGCCCCAGCTCAAAACGGGGCCGGTTCAGAGTCAAGGAGGGCTGCACAGGGTGATGGGCACTCGGGCGGTGGAATGCCTAATTAACTCTTAACTTACCCTCTGGTAAATGTTTAATTGACACGTTGAGCAGAATTAGCCTTGGGCTGTGCACGAAGCCTCCTCGAATATGATCAGCTGGATGCTAGGAAGGGGTTTTTGGGCTGCACTGCTCCAGCCCTGTCCTCCAGGCTGTGGAGCTGGGAAGGATTGAGGCCGATGCCAGCAGCGCCGGGTGTTTACCAGCCGGGAACGCTACTCAGAGCCGACGGTCACCACTGGATTCCAGTTAATACAAAGTCCAAGGCTCTGCTCCCTTTCCCTTCCGTGCACTTTGCTCCTTTGTAGTGCCTGGCTAAGCAGAGCTGCTCACACCACCACCATCCACCAACCTCCCTGCAAAGCACCCTTGCGCGTAGGGCTGCACAGCAAGTTGCCATCTGTGTCCCCTGTCTTGTCCTGCTGGACTCCTGGGTGCCGACCTCTTCTGTGCTACACGTATGAATTCACTCCCTGCTCATTATCACACAACCACAGAATGGTTTGGATTAGAAAGAGCCTCAAAACGCAGCTCGTCTCAACTCCCCTGCTATGGGCACAGATGCCACCTGCTAGACCAGGTTGCTCCATCCAACCTGGCCTTGAACACCTCCAAGGATAGGGCATCTACAACTCATCTGGACAACCTGTTTCAGTGCCTCACCACCCTCAGAGTAAAGAATTAATATGAACACTTCCTTTCCTGCCTTTGCTTCCTGCCCTAAACATCCCCTAATTACAGAAGGAAACACAAATCTTTAAACTAGATAAATTTTATTTACATTTTATATATATATATATATATATTCCAAACCTAATTATACTGATAATTCAGGACAGTATGCGCTATAAGCTGGCCTGCACACCCACACAGGAGTACAGGGTGATGTGGCAGGAGGGAGAGCCCAAGCAGCACCCACCAGGCTGCTTCCAGGCCCATCCCAGGAGCCGTCACCCACTAAAAGCCCATTTTGAGGGGCATAGGGGCACAATGGCAGGTGGGAAACCAAAATAAGGATTCAGGAACACTTGTCCAGTCCCATCCCAGGGGAGCCTCAGCCCCAGAGCACCTTTAGGATTGGGGGTGTAGCTGTATTCAGGGGTGTGGAATGCAAGATGGGATGAGCATTTGGGGATTGTACAGGACTCTTTAGGGAGTGATTAGGGCAGGAACCAGGGATGATCTAGGGGACATAGAGAAACTAATATAGCATACAGGAATAAAAAGGGGCAGTCACGTGTAAATGGTTTGTGATGGTTTGTCCATGTCCTGCACCTGATCAGTGCAGCTCTTCCTGTCTTCTCATTAAACTCCTTTTGCACTTTGCCCTGGGTGAGGAACTTGTGGCCAGAGCACCACAGGGAGTTGGCTGCTGGGGGTTTGGAGAGGTTAGGATTGAGGGGCAGCTACTGGGCATTGCTTGAGCACAGCTGCTGGAAGGAGACACACTGTACATGTGCGTAAACACTTCTGTAAATACACAGATATACACAGACACTCACTAGTGCACCTCCATCCTGCTCAGCTGGAGCAGGGTGTGGGATGAGGCTGCCAGTGCTGTGTGGGAGTGTTCTGTGTGGCTGCATATGAAATCTGTGTGGCCAGCCATAGCTATGTTTAAGTGGAATACATTCAGAGTCACAAAATACTCTGAGTTTAAAGGGACATCCACAAGGATCACTAAGTCCAACGTGTGTGTGGTGCCTACTGGGAATACAACCTCAGCCTGGCTATTGTTTGGGGCTGAGGAGCCATCACAGCCTCTCTTAGGCTGTCACATCTGGCACAATGCATTTTTCTCCAACAGCAACCTGTTTAGCATCCAATCACTACAGTTTGCTGTGAGGATCTGGCAGTATTTCCATTCCAGAGAGCTGCAGTCCTGCCAGAAAGCAGACAAAAAGAAGAGAAGTAAGATCTGGCACTCCTGCTGATACAGAAATTATTTTCCATGGTTTATTCCTCATTAAATGAATGTTTTCATGCCCCTGCATTCTCTCAAAGCAGCAAGATCAATGCCCAGCTCCCATCTGTTTTCTTCTATGTAGGTCACTCTCCTGGGCTCTTGTGTTGTGGACAGGGCTGGGCAGGAACAGGAGCTGACAGCAGAGCTGCAGCCAGTGGCCCATCCCTCAGTGACTGTAGCCAGTCCCTGCAGCCTTAGGACCCCTGTGTGCCCCTGCTGCATCACGGCTGTTCTGGTCGGTATGACCCAATGGCATCAAACCACAGGCCCAGCAGCCTCTCAAACACATGTTCTGGTTGTAGAAAACAGTTTTCAGATTTTTTTTTTTTCCGCTTTGAATCATCCTCCTCCTTTCCACATCACTCCACACACATACAGAGCTTCCACCTCCTTGCTGCTGTCAGGCTCTTCCTTCTCAGACCACCTGATATCCTCTAGGAAAGACATACCTCCCAGCCAGCTGGGCAGCAAGGAAGCTCCTTTAGCAATAGGGCAGGAGTCCCCACAGCATCAAGGCTTTTTCCTCCTTGCTCCACAGCTCCTGTCCCTCATCCCTCAGGTGATGCTGGCACTAGCAGCTGGAACACCACCCATAGGCTCCCGAGGATGTACCGCCTCACAAATAAGCTCCTCCCTTGTGAGGCACTTCTTTTACATCACTCTCAGTACCAAAAAAAAATCAGCAGCTGGGAAGTATCGTCTTGCTTCCTCACCAACCAGCACATGGCTGAAAGATGGCAGCAAGCAGGCCCCAGCACAGGGCCTAAACAAAATCCTTTCCTTGCAGAGACAGAGCTGCTCCACTCTACATTTAATAAAGAAAGTCAATTACCAGTCTCTTACAGGCAAAGAGCATATTACTGAGCCAGCCAAGAAAGACAGGCTCACTGGTGGAACAGCACAAACAGCTACTGGAATAGAGACACAGATACAACAGAATCACCACAGGCCCACAGAAGAGCTGTTATATGACAGAAGCAAGATGCAGGTTGAACCTGTGCAATGCCTACTGAGGTAATGGTAGGCTCTCAGGGAAGAGCCCACAAAACCCTCTCTGCAACCAGCCACCTCCAAAAGCAGTAAGTTCTCTACACTGCTTATCCCTGAGATGCTTCCAAATAAGATCCAGGACACGCCTTTGCTTTTTCTGTTTTTTATTTATTGTTCAGTACGGGACACAGGTGAGGTAAGACATCTCACAAGGGTCAAAGCTGACAGGTTCCTTTGCTGATGGTGCTGAAGGATGCAAGAGGCTGTGCTTCCTTTTTCCTTCCTGCAGCACCAGTGGCCCCCTCTCCCTGCAGGGCTGCAGGACAAGGGAGAAATACTGGCCAGGTGGGCTGTGGGCTCTTAACAGGTCAACAGGAAACTGAGGATTCAGCTCAGAGAGGAGACTGTCAAGACTCTGCTGAGACAGACTCCTGCTAAGAGGACTCCAACGTGGTGAGGGTGGTTAGCAGAACATCTAGAACAATGACTGTGGAGGGGGAAAGCCTCGAGGGAGGCCTCCGTACTGAGACATGTACAATAAAGGTCCCTTCTTGCTTCCATTTCTTAACCACAAGGGACAACTCCTCACCAGGTGCTTCAGTGTTTGGCATTGATAATATCCACAAACTCTGGCTTGAGAGAAGCTCCACCAACAAGGAAGCCATCCACATCATGCTGAGAGGCCAGCTCCTTACAGTTGCTGCCAGTGACAGAACCTATGGAGGGAGCAGTGTTTTAAGGTCAGATGTGCCAGCTCTAGGAAAATGGAGCCTGGGCAACAGCAGGACTGAAGGTACCAGCCACCTCTGGCAGTCACCAGGACTGTCTCCCATTTATTCAAGAAAGCTACCCAAACAAGTTAGAAGGTGATTCTTTATGCTCTGCAAGTCTAGAGTTTCGTTGCCAGGGAGAGAATGATGTACATCTGCAGCAACAGGTAGAAAAATTAAGCACTTCCTGCCCTGGAAAGTCACTACAGACTCACCTCCATAGATAATCCTAGTTGACTGAGCAACAGCATCAGACACATGGCTTTTCAGCCACCCCCGCAGCTTCTCATGAACTTCCTGAGCCTGCAATACAACACAAGAGTCACACTGAGGGCTTGAGCCTTTCTGCACACAGCTCCTTTCCAGAGACAAGGGGACAGTTAGGTCACTAAGAAATCCAGGAGATTCTCAGTAAGAATCTTCAGGAAGGTTTCCTGAGAGGGAAGGGTCAGTTGATCATTTAATCAGCCACCTCCCCTGATCATACCTGTTGAGGAGTTGCAGTTTTACCAGTTCCAATAGCCCAAACTGGCTCATAGGCAAGAACCACTTTACTCCAGTCCTTCACATTATCTAGGGAGGAGAGAGAGAGGGTAGAGGTGAGCACAATACCTCCAATACTGGGAAGAGCAGAGCTGGAAAAGTGATAAAAAAACCCCAAACCAAACATTTCCTTTTCATCTTACCAGCAATAGCCTTGGTCTGTTCAAAAACCACCTTCTCAGTTATGCCAGCTTCTCGCTCATCCAGCTTCTCTCCAATACAGGCAATGACTCCAAGGCCCTCAGCCAGAGCATGAGCTACCTTCTGCCCAATCAGCTGAGAATGGAGAAGAAACAAGGCAGCTAATAGAACAGGTAGGAGATCTGGTTTAATTGGTCACTTTTCCAATCTTTACAGACCTATCTGAACTGGACCATGTCTCCATTCTATAAGGCCACTCACCTCATCAGACTCGCCAAAAACATGCCTTCGCTCTGAGTGGCCTAGGATGACCCATGCAGCTCCAATATCCTTGATCATTGCTGGGCTGGGGAGAAAGGAGATGACTCACTGGAGGAAATCCACGTCCCAGAGGCACCCTGACTTTACTCTCTGCGGCTCACCTGATCTCTCCTGTGAAAGCTCCCTTTGGTACTTTATAACAGTTCTGCGCTGCCACTCCAATCTTTGCATCGAGCTTCTGACGGGCAAAGTCAAGGTAGATGGCAGGGGCTCCACAAACCACCTCTGCAAGGCAAAGCACATAGCTACCCTTGTGACAAGCGAAGGGCAGAAACTGTACCCAGCCACTGATTCCAAAGAGGTCCCAGCCCCAAGAGGTCATCTCTCTCTCCTGGGAAGGCACAGCCTGCCCCTCCTCACTGACATCTGAGGAGCCCTGTGCCATAGGGCAATCCCTGCTATCCACTGACTCAACAGCCCGTTCCGGGGGGCTAGACAGGCGATACTAGGCCGACGGCCAGGTCAAAGGAGTTCCTTGGAAAGCGCCCAGATAAAAAACCGGGTGAGAATCCCACCCTTCAGCCTGGGCCTGGCCCAAGCGAGGAGAGCCGCACCGCGTTGTGCCGTGGGCTGTAACCGGGCACGGCGGCGAGGCAGGGGCAGCTCCCGTGCTCCGAGACCCCGCTCCCGCGAGGTGGGGGCCAGGCCGAGGGGAGGCGCGGGGCCTCCGGGACCACGATTCTCCGGGATCGGCTGGGAGCCCCCCGGAGGTCGGCCCCGCACGTGCCCGCGGGATCCTGGATCCAGTTTCGCGGGTATATTTAGCGCTGCTGCCGGGGTTATATTTAGGCCCTCGCTGCCCTCTGACATTTGCCGCTCCCCCGCGCGGGCCCGAGCCCGGGCCCGGTCCCCGGCTCCGCAGGGCCGTGTGGGACGTGCGCTACGTGCGGGCCGCGCCCTCACCGGTGTCGGCGGAGAGCTTGGCGCTATTCAGCGTGTGGATGAGCTCGCCCAGGCTCTTCTTGTCGCCGTTCATCTTCCAGTTGCCCCCCACGAAGAACTTCCTAGGCGCCATGGCGGGAAGGAGCAGGAGCGGGGCCGGCACCGGAGGATACGCGAAGGTCAGCGGCGACAGCGCGCACGGCAACCGGCGCCCCTTTTATAGCCCGGCGGCGGCCGCGACCACGCCCCCCGCGTAGCTCCGCCCCTTGGCCCACCCGCACTTCCCCCAGCCAGGCGGGGCGCACACAGGAGCCAGGAGGGTATTTCCACTTTTATTTTGTCCCTCGTGTATTTTGGCATGTCTAGGGCACACAAGGGGAAGCGCTGCTCGTGGCTCGCCTTGCTGCCTGCCCCACGCCCCCGCCCGACAGGGCGAGCGGGGGGAAGCCCCCATTCACAAGCCACACGTACACACAAGCCCCCTCCTCTCCCGGACAGCAATAAGGTGGCATCATCCCACCAAGCAGCGAAGCACTAGGGCTGTGTGTCACGGGGGTGGGGACAGTGAGGACATTTCCTATAGAAAGAGATATTCCCAACCCCCCAAACCCCCTTCACTCATGTCCATGGGGGCTCCAGCCCCCAGTAAATTAGTCAGTGAACTTTTGTCTCTGTCTGTGTCTCCACAGAGAGGCTGAGAAGGGACTGGGGAAAGGAGCAGGGAAGAGAAGGACCTTGCTCCCACCCTCACTGCCCCCACCCCTTTCCCCCCACACCTTCAGCCCACTCTCCCCCCACCACACACATCAAGAGGTTGTTCTAGCTGGGAATCCGCTGATAGAAGTAGATGTAGCCCAGGTCCTTGGGGGGCTTCTCAGAAGCACAGACTTTCTGGTCGTTGTAAATCACCCACCTGCAACAGGCAAAAGAGGAGCTCAGGAACGCCATTCCATGGTTAAGACACAACTCGATTGCACTCACCTCCTCTCAGCCCCAACCCCCCAAGACCTCTGAAGAAAAAAGGGAGGATGGGGATTTAAAGCAGTACCTCAGTTCCCTTACACTGTGGAAGTCCTCACCTGCCATCTTTCTTGATGTGACAAACATAATGTCCACACATAGTTGAAGTGCCCATGTGGCTGATGAAGGCAAACAGCTGATATTCTTCAAAGAAGGAGGGAAGAGAGGATTGTCAGGCAAAGAGGAAAGATGTCTTACTTCCTAACACCCTGTGCAAGGCCCTCTCGAGAGAAGGATCCCTGAAGGAAGCTCTGATGGGTAATAATTTAGAACTGGATCAATTATGACTGTGAGTAGTCTTAAGGCCAAACATAGAGGGAAAGGGGAGATGCTGACTTCCATTTAGCCTTCTCTCTTCCAACTTTTTGTTTGGGCCATGGGTGCTGGATGGGTAAGGCAGGGATTCCACCTCCCTATGGCACCCAGCAGCCAAGCGCCTGTGGCACAAATTCTGTGCACAGACTGGAACTACTTTTTTCAGAAGGAACCAAAAGGGCAAAAAAGCCTCCCAGAGCCACTGGATAAAAGCAGCATAGCCCTTCCTTTCTTTCAGTTAATGGCACTTCCCCAACCTCTCTCTTACTGGCTTCCAGATAATCCTCATCCAGCCTGAAGGGTCTATTCTACTTTGCCATTCCTTCCCTCTTCCTCCCTGCTTCCACTTCTACAACCAGACCAGCTCTGCAACAGCTGCTGCTAGAACGTGCAGTACTGCAGGGATCAGGAATGACAAAGTCATATTGAGTTTGCACCCCAAAATCCACATTCCCATGGCTTGGAACTCACTTCCAGGCCCATCGCGCACTTTAGGACCCACAGGGACGGATTCAGAGATGGACTCAGCTGCCGAGCGCCCCTCTGAGATATCCATAGCAGCTTCTGCATCGAGGTCATCAATGTGACTGAAGATCCAATCCACAGCACGCTCCAGACTGTTGTTCTGGAAGGAATAAGAAGACAGTGAACGTCAGAATTCCTGTTCCTGAGAAAATCCTTGCACTCTGATGTCACCCATGCCTCTCACCGTGGCTCTAAGCGCTTTCATTGCCTGGTCCCGGGAGAAGCCCATGGAGACAATGGTGGCCACACTGTCTTCTGAAGGAGGGTCTGGGCAGGCAATAGTTGACCCTGGCCCACTGGACCCAGGGAGAACTAACGGATTAGCAAAGTCTGCAGCAGGAAACACAACACAGCTCAGAGTAATTAGATCTGGCCAAGAGGGTACAGCCCAAGTCCAAACTACTTCAGTTTTCCACTGTGGTAGTAGGACATTAGTATAACAGCCCAGAAGCAGTAAGCTTCACCATGGCCATGGCCTCATACCTGGATCGTCCATATGTGACATGACCCAGTTCATGGCTGCCTCAACCCCACTATTCCCTGTGTAATACACGGCTTTGCGGCAGGCATCCATGGGAAAGCCCATTTCCACTAGCTGGATAATCACCGACTCATCCAGCATGGGTGCTGTGGGAAGACAGAAGTTAGAGCCACCCACTCCCACCCATTCCTGCTGGCTCCATTTTGTTTCATGTCACACAGACTCCAAAGTCACCACTTCCTGGCTTTATGTCACACCAAGTTCCATTGCTTGGCTTTTCTCAGCCACCTTTCTTCTTCAGAAGAGAAGTCTCACATACAGGCAAAGAACAAAACAAATCAGCCCATGAACTCAGGAGCACTGGTTCTTTGGTCTGCCTGACCTCCCACTGTGGTTTGTGAAAATTAAATACCTCTACCAATTAAATCCTACACAAATCTCAACTCTGCCTCCTCTAAATGCACTGGACATGCCACCCCCCCCCATCTTGCAAAGAACAGGAATCAACAAACCCCTTGCATAACACCCTTGCATAACAGGCATGCAAGGGAGGCAGCTGGAAATCACTGACAAAAGGACAGGGAAAGTCTGAGCAAGTGGGAAACTGCTAGCATGGGACACAAGGCAAGGAGAGCAAGGAAGTGAGTCAGGCATCAGAAAGAGAGGAGGAGAATCACTAACATGTCGGAGAGGAGAAGTGAGGGGAGCAGAAGGAGTCGTCGTCCTCGTTGCCATAGAACCCCAGGCTACCTTTGGGCTCATCTGGTGTCACCAGTGGGGGTGCGATGTCTGGCATTTCTTCTTCTCCTTCCTGCAGCCCCGTTCCCTGCAGTGCAGAGATATCCAGCTCCTCTGGCATTTCAATGGAAACATCTGCAAGATACGGTCTTGCTCAACCTCCGTGTAGGGGCAGAAACAAAGGACTCGGATGGGAGATCTAAAAGGGTAAGTCCCTGGAGATGCCTGCAGCACCTTTTGGGATAGTTACTTTACTTCTGGTAGTATTGACCACAATATCCATATGTGTCTCCCAGTACCTATATGCTCTGTACTTCTCATCCTCCTTACCGAGCTTTTTGGGCACCCAGTCCAGACCAAAAGTGAACTTCTTGATCTGGATGACCAGATAATCTGGGAAAGAGGCGAACCGTGTTGTTCTGAAAGAGACACATAATATTTTTAAATACTTTGTCAGCAAAGATCGAGGGTGTCTAGCTGATCTAAGAAATCAGTGAGTAGGGCACAGCCATGTCTTGAGCAGGTTGGGGGATACACTGGTCTGTGCAGCTCTCCTGTGCTGAGCTTAAAGCTCCTCAAACACAGAATCATTTCTAAGGCAGAAGCCCTGACAAGATGAGATGGAATGCAAATCTTGGTGATGAGAAAAAAATAGTACATATTTTCTACCTGTATTTTACAAGCCTGTTAAGATTTTGTTTAATTAAAAGTCTAGCCCTTAAGGTATGTAGTGGAAATAACATCTTTTATTAGACCAACACTTGCAGGACAAGCTTTCAAGCACAAGAGCACTTTTTTGGATATGAAACAGAAGCAGTGAATTTTAACTTAACTGAATTTGATTAAACATTATTTAGTTATACAATTTGAGAGAGAAAGTGTCCGGAATCTATGAAACAGAGGGGAATGTTTGTGAAGGGAGAAGCACCTGTAAGTGAGACAGATACTTGTTACCAGGTGATAACTGCAATATGTTATGGAACTAATTAAGCAACAGTAAAGCGTTTGAATACAAACGCTTAAAAAACACAGTTAAAATTAAAACAAAATGTTATTTTTCAATGTAATGCTTGTTTATAGTAGCTATTGCTTAATAATGCAGTATTTGTCATAAAAGCACTTCCAACTCTTTGAGGACTTTCATTGCAAAAGAACACTCAGTAGCATCACAGCAGAAAGCTTGCATTTGTTATCTTGTCACTGCAACTTTGCACTGTTGCATGTGCTACAGGCAGTGAGAAAAATTAAAGCTATTTTTTAAACCTTGCTACTAGCATTTAAGTTAGCATTCTTTCAAAGAACTCATGCATCTGTTACACTCAGTGTTCTGCTCAAACCTTAACAGTTAAAAACTTGAAGAAATTTTAGAGATGGTGCAAGATCAGTGTCGTCATACAGTCAGTACTGATTCCAAAGCTAAATTTTAAATTTACAGTAAAAGCTACTAGTTTTCTGAAACAGCACTGTGTTTTTGTAGACCCTCAACAACTGAAATCTGATGACTAGGACTTCACTAGCACTGCTGTTCTGCTCATTGAGGGCAACCACTCCAGCACTGATGGACTGATCCCCTCTCTGCTTCAATGTTCTATGGACCCAGGGTATGGAGGACTATAAAGCTTCAGTAATGGTTCTTCCCCTAAGCCACAAGAAGTCCCCAGAGATGCAGCTATGGCCAGTTCATCACAGCTTAGCTGACACACACTTACTTGAGAGCCACAGACTTGGCCTGCAAGGCTGTGCTCCAGAAATCATCCACCTGCTCTGGAGCTCCATAGGCCTCTAGGCAGGAGCTGAAAGGCACCTTGGCTCGCACCAGCTCAGGCAGCGGCTGCTTCTCTTCCTCTGCCTGCCTCTTCTTCTCCTCATATTCCAGCAGTTCATCTAGAGAATAAAGCAGAGGAGTCAAGGACCACCTTTAGGTACCTACAAAGTGACTGGTGTAAGCTACACCCAGAGGCAGAGCAGGCCTATAGATACACGCCATTGAGAACAGAGCACAGCTTCCAGAGCACAGTTCTGCTACTGCAATCACTCCTGCTTTGCTCCTGAATCACAGCCCAGCTTGTGGTGTCTGAGGGAAGGGCTCTAGAGGGACATCAGCCCAATCCCACAAAAGCAGGAGAAGGATCTGGCCTCAGAAGTGGCAAAGAAGTCCCTTTCTCATTTAAGGAGTTCTGTAAGACTAGTACAATATACAAACATAGGGCTTGCTACTGTTCTGGTCTTGGCACATTACTGACCTTTGTTGAGTGCAGCATCCATGGGCACAGGCAGCTGCATAATATAGTCCACTCGCTGGGTATATTTCACCTTTTCTGTGGCCAGGCACTTCAACTTCTCCTCCACCAGAAAACGGAAGACCTCGTTAGGGTTCTCCGAGCTGCGGCAGTTCCTCTGAAGAACATTAGAAGGACAGATGTAACATCAGAACGGCAGAAAAAATTATCTGCTGTAACAATGTTGTCACACAGCACACCGCTGAAGAGTATGCACTTCTGTACCCAGTCCCCTGCAAAAGACAGCAAAGAGGAAACTGAAGCTGGCTTCTGTACTCCAGGAAGCCATGACATTCCTGCTCCTAAAGAAGAAACTTGACATCTCCAGCTGTACCACTCCCAAAAAATTTCTCCATGGAATCAGCCCTGAAAACATGGCCAAGCACCTCTCCTTCTCCACCCTGGCAGGTGCTAGATGGCCCATTTCCCTGTGTTCTCTCCCTCTCTCTGCTCAGATTGCCAGCTTCTCACCCCCACTCCTCACCCCTTGCTGTGGGAAGAAAATCAAGCTGGACTTTCCCATGGTATGCCAGATAGACTCAACCATTACCTCCACCATGTTGATGAAGTGCAGAAAGAATTCCTGGGCATCCTGCTGTCGGTTAGTGGAAAATTCTGGGTGGCCCTTTCCGATGAGGGATTTAAACATGCGTGGAGCAATGCCATTTTGCATACCCTGCAAGTAACCATGTGGAAGAGGAAGGTGGTCACAATTTGCCAAGCATGTGTCTTGGCATGTAACACTCTATTCTTAGCCATGCTTTTCTTCAGGTGACAGGCCTCAGAACAAACCCCAGCATGTCTTCAGAAAGGGCTCTTCCTCCTTTGCCATGTAGCACACACAATACCTCATGCAATACACACATCAAGAGGATGACGTATCCAAGCCTCACCTTCTGTTCAGGCTGCTGCTCTCCATCTGCAGAAGCTGGCCTTGAATATTCCCCAGAAAGCAGTCCATGGCCCAGTTTGGCTCTGGAATGACAAAGTCACTGTTATCATCAATATTTTTTCAATCTCACATGCTCCAGGAGCCACATCAACCCATCCAGCTTTAACACTGCCATGGACTGTCAGTTTCACAGATAACAGCTTTCTCTGCTGCTCCAGGCAAGATTATCTTGTTGTGGTCTGCTCTCTGGCTCCTGGAAACATCACTGACTTCAAAGTTACAAGGGCTTTAGGGTGCCAATCTCAACCACTGCTTGCACACGGAGAAGAACAAGAAGGAACAGCTGGTGCTGAGCCACACAGCAGCTGCGCAACAGCCAAGCTGAGCTGCAGCCTGACGGGGAGAACGGAGCAGTGTGTGACTGTGCAGGAGACAACAGGGCACACAGAAATTGTCTGAGCCAGAAATAGACTGCTGTGAGCAGACTGATCACGTTTTCCCAGAGGAAGATTGACTGCATGAGGCACTTAATGGACAACAGTATGTGTTCAGCGATTTCCTCCTATGTCCAGACTCTCCTTCTATTCCATTTCACTCCAGTCCTTCCCCATCATTACTGCCATTTGTCTGGAACCAAACCTTACTAACTCCTCCCTTTGCCCAAGCAATAATCATTCTGGCTGTCTCACCTTAATACCCTCTCAGTGAAGACCTCACTCCAGGCTGCTCAAATTTAGAATCCTCCTGTACCACTGAATTCCCTGTCCACAAATGCCTCCTTCCATTCCTCTACCCCAAACTTCCACATGCTTGTTTGAGAGCAGCTGTAGCACTGACTTGACATACTTAAAAAGCAACCCCCTCCCAACTCTTGTATTCTTCCTTCTGCATATTCTCCTGCACAGTACCTCTTGAGGGAAGCCTCTTTAAGTATATGTAAGTTATCCATTGAGAAAAAAGCTGCCTAAACCTAGTATCCCCTTGCTCTTTGCCATCTCTCTTCACTGCGGACAGCAAGCCTCCTTTAACTGTTATGCAGACAGAAGTCCAGAAATCCGCCCAGTTTAACAGGCATATACACACAATACATTTCAGAGCCTCTCATGCACACAGGGTCCACTCTGTCCTCTCCACCTAGGGCATTCAGCTGACCTTCCTTGGATTAGATCCTTATTGATCACTGAGGATCAGTGTCTCTGGTGACAGGCAAGGAAAGAGAGGTGAGGCTTGAGGGAGAACCCTGGAGCAAAGCTGCACAGAGGGAATGCATCCAGGCAGCCTCAGCCTTCCTTCTCTCACCAAAATTCTACGTACACTTGTGTGCTGAAATCCTGTGTAGGGTCAGAAGGTGCACTTTGGAATATCTTCTCCAGCTTGTCCACATACCTGCAGAGCAAAATGGAGCAATCTAAGGGATATGCAGCTTCATCTGGTAAAAACACAGTTCTGAGCATGATTACTGCAACAGAAGTTCCCAGCGCTACGAGAGCTTTGTACTGACCCCAGACTAATGGTAAGGAGTGATTAAGCTCACTTACTTTCTCTGGAAGTCTGGGATACTGAACAGCACCTGCATCACAGAATTGAGGTAGCAACTGTTGCCCAAGTTACGGATACCAGTGTACCCAGGCCCATAGAGGGGCTTGAGTTGAACACCAGACTCCTGGATGAGCTCCCACTCCCCAATGCGCTGGTTCATGTCTATTTCCAGTTCTGTCATTGTCTTGTCTGTCTGCAGAGGGAATGAACAGAAAAATCCTCAAAGACTCAAGGAAACATCAGAGGTGAGAAAAGTGCAATGCTGTAGAGAAACAGAGTCAAATCCATTTTGTTTTATTCTAGAACTAGAGGAGGAAGAAACAAGAGTTGTTTCCATATATATAAATACCTGGGACAGAAAGAGGAGAGAAATGAAATACGGGAGAAATCTGAACCATTCCCTATAAACAGACACAGAAACCACACACTAACAAAAAAAGCTCAGCACCTAGGAGCCTCCTTGCCCACAGTAGTGACATATAACCCCAGGGAAATAAACCTGAGGGACATGAAAGAAAGGCAAAAAAGGCAATCAAAGAAGAGAGATAGATGAAACAACTCTCTGTGTGACAAAAAACTCCAGGGTTTCTTCCAGGAATGGTGCTACATAGCCACAGAAAGCTGGAATCCAGGTAAGACATCTCAGAGCTGCTTCTCTCTCTCTCTGGGCCTATGGAGGACACCACTTCCTCCTCACCTTCTGCATTTTGAGCATATCAATCCCGAAGTGTGCCAGGTGTTCTGCCAGGTTGGGATCCAACACCATGTCATCCTCATCGTAGGAATAGACATCTATGCAAGAAAACAGAAAAAAGAGAAACTTACAATGGCCTATAATCTCAAATTCACAGTTGCATGAAGAAACTGCTCAGAACTGGGAATTTAGACAAACTGAGCCATTGGGGTTTCTGCCCTTTCTCAGCAGAATATCGTAACAGACAGAATATTGAGATTCCTTCTAAGCATATCACAAGACAACTTTGTCACCCATCAGGGTACAGAGGTACACTTATGCCAGGAGTAAGGAAAGTGGGTTACTGTGTCATATACTCTCCACTTAGGATTTGAACATATGATTCTTGTGAACACACCCCAACACAGAAAATCAGATGGCAGCCTGGATAACAATCCTAAAAGTTCCCAATTACAAGGGAGAGGTGAAGGAAGGCAAGGTTCTTTTATCAGCTCGTTCTTTGCCTCTCACAAGAAGCAGGTCAGAGTGGCAAAGTTCATGAGATGGCACTGCATGTTCCAGGTCACAAGATGGCCAATGCCACCCTGACAGCTGCAAGAGATTTGCAGCAGCCTGAGTGGTGCCAGGCATCCTTAACCCTGGGAGGATTCCCCTTCTCACCAGCCCCATCAGGAGTGATTGTTCCCAGTTTCACAGCCAGTGGGTAGCCAGTTTCTCGGTAGTGCTCGACTGCATGGTTGTTGCCACCACTGCCATCGAAGTAGCGCCGACCACAGAGGATGGCTCCATCAGTCATGTTCAGCCACAGGTTCTCCTTCATGTCACACTTGCTGCACTTCCAGCCACTATTGATGAGGAACAGAGAAAAAGAGATCAGAGGGAAAACCTCTGGGTAGAATCCCAAGCCCTCACCATTGCTGCCCACTGCAATTTCCACTGTATAAGCGATCTCACTCCTCTTTTACCACAGAACACTGAGAATCCTTATATACCCGAGTGTGCTACCTCCCCTGCATCTACTGTGACAAGGCACACTCGGAGACTCCCAAAAGAGATTTCATCTGCTGCTGCAGCCTGGAACAGGAGAAGGGCCTGGAACACAGTGACACAGCACGTTCCAGTACTATGCTCACCACGGCGGGATGCGGACATCGTTCTGAAGCTGGTGCAGGGAAAAAGCATGTTTGGAAACACGTCGAACCTCCCCATCCCAAGCCTGCACCTCCTGCTTCCGTGAGGCTGAATCTGCTGTCAGGATGGCCTCAATCGCACTGGCAATCTGGAATTAGGACAGCAGGAGAAAACATGAAGGGGTGGCCTACCACAGTAAGGGCACAAGAAACTTCCAGTGCCACAACACTCCGAACTTAGGCAAGTCGCTTGAGACTTTCGGGAGCCTCAGTCACACACAAGCCAGGACTCTGTAATATAAAGCACCATGTAAGTGCAGAACAATTCTGATGACCACCAGCTGAGACTTCCCAGCAGCTCTGCAGGATCGCTCTTACAGGGCAGTTTTCTTATCTGAAATGGTACATTCCCTCATCAACAGCAAACACAGCCCTCCACCCAAACATACCCTGTCTTTGACCATGTCTGGTAGTCCCTCCAGCCCATCACGTGGAATATCTAAATGGTCTGGCAAAATTACTATTTTTACATCTTCGTCATATTCAAACTTTTCTTCTGTGATGTCAAATCCACCTTCTACACCTAAAAGAAGAAAAAAACATTGTGGTAACAGGTGAAACCAAAGAGCTTGAAAAGCTTCTTTCCCCACAGCTTACATAAAATAAGGCACCATGACTAAGACAAAGATCTAAATCAGTGATCCACAATCTTTCAAGTGCTTCTGGATCCCAGAGCTTCTGCTAATGGTGTGGACTTCACAGGAAAAATTATAAGCATAGTGAGAATAGGCTTATTTTTGCCAGCTTTTTTTATAGAGGCTTAAAAACAATCTCCAGACTCTTGCAACAGCCGGGAAGAAAACCAAACCTCCTCTAGAGAGGCATTGGCCAGAAGAGAGCCAAGATAAAGCACTGGTGTTCATCCTTAACCAGAATACTCAAGACAACGAATGGAGATATGCATAAAGAGATCACCTTGTAAGCCAGGGCAAACGTCAGGTCTACCAGCAACTTTAAGAAGTCTGCCTTTCTTTCTTGCCCTTTCCAGAAAGGATAATCTAGAGTCCCACACTCTAGCAAGAAGAACCAGGAGCTCCTTTGGAACCAGAATATCCAGAATTGCAGAAAAAGTCTGAGCAAAGGTATAGTGATAGTTTCTATGCCCACCTAGCTGTACTTTCCAGAAGTTGCACCAGAAACTGGAGATCCATACATAAAAGATTATTTGCCAGTTGTAAAGAGTCATCATGGATGCTCACCAAAACATCTGCAGTTTCTGCAGATTCCCTCACCTACAGTTTTACCATTATGTACTCAGAGGAAAAGCTAGACCTTCTCTGTTCTGCAGATATTCACATCCTACATCCCAAAAGGAAACAGGCAGAAGATAGATGGCTTATTAGCAGCCTAAACCCCCTGTGTTTTTAACCTGAGTTTCCTTCATTTTCGTAAAAATTGCATGCTGTGACTGCAATTATATCTGAAACAAATATCTGAACATCTGCAACTGAAACAAATCTCTGAAGGGAATAAAAGCTTTTGCTGCTCAGTGCCTCTGCCTCAAGAATCCTCTGTGCAACACAGTTCTGATAACGACTACTGTATTTCCTTAAAAAATTCTTGTCAAAAATATCCAGTCCCATGATATCTCCTGCAACTTCCTCCTTAGATACCTACAATTTTTACACTATGCACAAACTGCTACGTATGAACACAATGGTTTTAGAAAACAGTCACCAGCATCATGCAACATACCTAGATAATCCTCTTCTGTGCCTCTTCAGCAGAGCCCTGTCTCCACTCCAGAGAGTAAAGCAATACACAATCCCCCAGGGCATTACACAATTCCTGAACCCTAAACAAACTAAACCAGACTGGTGAGGTCCCCTCAGGTAGTTACATGAACCTTCTGAGGTTCCAGATGAGGAAGAGGGTCGATAGCCACCAGCTTGCCCTGCGGAACACTGCCTCCCTTTCCATGATGGTACCTAAGCACTACACACCACAAAAATCCATCAACCAACGTGCAGGCATAGGAGGCGAGCACTGTCATTGAGAGTGGAAAGTGAGGTACAGAGAGATCAAGGGCTACATTTTTTTCACAAATTTTTCTAGCACTTAAAAAAAATCTCCCGTGTCAGGATTAGCTAAACCATCACAGTGCAGCTAAAACAAAGATTAAAAAAACAATCTTCCCTTGAGCTTGAGACCATTGTCCCACAGGGCTAATACTTTCTTTTATTCTCTCCTGCTCCCCTCACACCACTAAGCTGTTATCACAGGCAGATATTTGCCGACCCACAGACACCATTTGTTGCACGACCTTTGAAGAATTCAGGATGCAGAAAAAACTAAAAATGCAGACCAGGCCTCATCTCTCCCAAAGCAGCATAATCATATACACACACACATATATATATCTATATTTATATATCCAGAAAAGCATTGACTATCTGAAGGAATAGATACGCCAGCCTCCATTTTTCTAGAAGTGATCTTTGGGGCTCTGCTCAGCTCACCAGCAAAACAGGGAGCAGCTGACAGTCTTAATAGTGGTGTTTGTGTTCTGGCAGCAGACAAGCAACCAGGGAAAAAGTGATCCAAAAATCAAGACGTTCACAGTCCAGATTCTGGATTTCCCTCTAGTGGTCAGCTTCGAGAAAGCCAAGAACCTGTTACTGCTACAAATGTAGTTTCTGTCCCTTCCTTTATGTGTCTCCTTAATAGCTCAGAAATTACCAGCTGAGACTGCTCCAAATCAGCAGCATCTCCACTGACTGCCATGACAGCCCTCTCAGTTGGTGAAAGACAGTAATGGAACACCAGCCGTGTTCTTCTAAAAGAGGAAGATTTAAAATCTTTTTTATGTTTTAATGTATTTTCTCCAGTAACAGCCTTATAAGACCTAATGAGCCAAAAATGTTAATTCATAATTTCCCATTAATTTCTTCCCCATATACTGTTAGTTCAATATCAGGAGTTTTAAAAATAGTTTATCTGCCAGGAACTTCAAACTTAACTTTTCTCAGACACATATTTTCTCAAACTCACTTCAGCCTCATGCTGGGCACATTGTGTTTAAGCAACAGTCCCAGTCCGGTGATCCCCACACCAAGCTGAGCCAGGCATGTGGGGGCATGGCAGAGGATAAAAAACATGTTTATGCATGGAAAACAAGACGTGACTTTGGACACAGAACACCTTAATGACTATTCTACAGGAACTGCTCATCCAAGACACACTGGAAAACGTGAATTTGGCCAGGATACTAGCTAAGAAGAGTAAAGCAAAAGAGACAAACCAGGCAGCTCCAGAGGACTGGCTGAACACAAGGAGTTCCGTACATAGGTGCTTTCTTACCAATAGCCAAGCGAGTTGGTTTCTTCCGTGGGGGGTCCCCAGCACTGGAGTTGGTGTCTTCTTCCTTCTGTGGCATTAAGAAATAGGGAAATAACAGTTACGGGGACAGGCACGCTGTGGCAAGCCTTAGGGATTGAAATCAAGCTACTCTGAAAACAGAAGGAAAACCAGAAATAACAAGGGCAATCCATCCAACAACGCAGCGTAAGCAGAACTGAAGCGTCCCTCAATTCACCAGGAAAAACAACAGTTGTATCTCAGGCGAGAAAACTCTGTATCTTATGGATTACACAGACATAGCCCACCTTTCGATTTCAGAACAAGCTTGAGCATATGTATTTTTATTTTTTACCGGTTTACGTGTTCTTTTGAGGTGCAGGTAGACCCGCTGGCCTGTTTTCTGATAGTGCTTTTCCACATACTGCTTCCCAAAGCCCAGGAACGTGTTCATGCAGATATACAAGCCACCATCTGACTCCTGGAAGGAAGGAGGGACAACACTGAAGGGAGGTGGTAAGGAATGCCATTCCAGCTGGTAGGATAGGCATGGCAAGCTAGTCATTATTCATTAAGTCATGGTAACAGCTCATTCCTACATAGCAGCCACGAGTAGCTAGTAAGAAATAGGATGGCAAGCCCCAGCCTGGCTGTCCCAGAAGAACAGGTACTCCTGTCATGATGATGTATTTAAAAAACTATTTGTGTGCTCATTTATGGCAGGATGCTACCAAATCAGGAAAGCCTGAGTTTCCACAGGAGTTTATCTCGTAAAAGGCCCTTAGCATGCACAGTTTACAAGTTCAGAGCATGGTACAATCATTACCAGCAAAACTGTGGCACCCTGTCCAAACGCGTGACTCCCATGCCACAGGGAATGCTGCCAAACTACAGTGTGGAGAGGAAGGTTAACAGACCACTGTTTACTTTTGCTGTTGTGTTCAAAAACCTGTGACCAGATCGGAAATGGATACAGAATACACCCCTACCATCCCACCAGCAGCTGGACACCACCACACTCATTCAGCAGATATCCTTTTCAAACTGAAGGGGCAGAGGACCCAAATGCAGAGGCTGGAAAGGAGGGAAAGCACTAAGAAGCTTTCAGAAGCTGCTGGGACTAATACAGAGTGGGCAGTGCACGGTCAGGCATCACCGTGGAGGTTGGTGAGGGAAAGAGGGCCAGGATGCCATGTGCCACTTCCTCGGCGCCCACAAAGCAGCTCAAGGGGGACCTTGCCCTGCCGCTGCCTTCGCCTCCCCAGGTCCACTTAGGCCGAGCGGGTAGGTAGCGCAGGAAGCGCAGGGATGCCAGCGGGGTGGAGATGGCTGGAGAAGGGACCACTGCCATCTTAATGACACAGCACTGCCTCGTCCCCCCGCCTGCCGGGCCACGCCGCGCGGCGAGGCGGGGGAGGTGGCTCAAACCCGGGCAGGGCGGGACCCCCGGCCCGCCCCCCGCCGCCGAGGGCGGGCCCGGGACGCGCCCGACCCCCCGCCCCCCGCCGGACAACAAGTCTTGGCGAGTCCCCGCAAGGAGGGTTAGGGCCGGGGGCACTCTCCCTCCAGAGGCTGCGGGCGGGCCGGGCCGCCGCTGATCGGGGCGAGCGCCCTGCCCACGCCCGCCTCGGCCCCAGAACTACAGTGCCCAGCGCACCGCGGGCGGGCGGGGCGCGCCGCGGGGCACGCTGGGCGCAGTAGTCCGCGAGAGCCCTGCGCGCTGCCCGGGAGCGGCCGCCGCGGCCACCGGGGAACCACAAGTCCCGTGAGGCCCCGCGCGGGCGGCGCCCCGGCTGGCGGCGGGGTGGGAGCCGGCCGCGGCGGGAGCAGCCCGGGAGGGCGAGCGGGCCGGCGGCTGGGCGCGCTTACCGGCGTGTCGAAGGAGAAGGCGCACTCGTCCTTGTGGACGCGGTCGCCGGCCTTGGGCACCCGGATGGACGGCAACACCGACAGCAGCGCTTCGCTCAGCTCCGCCATGACAGCGGCTCACCGCGGCACCGCCCACAGCCCCGCCCCGTCCAATCGCAGCCCAGCGCCGTCAGGCGGGTCCTAGCCAATCGGCAGCGAGGCTGGAAGCCGGACTCGCCCTGTCGACCCGCCGGCTCGCCCAATCGCAACCGCCCTCCGGCCATTGAGGGAGGCGGTGCCGGCTTTCTCGACCAATAACAGCGTAGAGAGGGGCGAGGGGGCGGGTCTGTCCCCAAAGATTGACAGCGAGGCGAGGCGGGACGTGACGGGCAGGGACTGCGGAGCCGACGAGCTGGAGGGGCGGGAAGGTGGGCGTGGTGCGGTGAGCCCCGCCCCCGCGAAGCGACCAATGGGCGGCGGCACCGTCCGGCACGCGGGAGATTCGAACGCCGCGTCCGGCAGGGCGAGGGCGCAGTGCGGCCGCCGCCGCCATGGGGGCCTCCGGCAGCGTCCCCGCCACCCCGGCCGCGCCCCGCAACAAGCACCTGGCGCACGTCAGCGACCCCCGCTCTCCTACTGCCGGCATCCTGCGCACCCCTATCGAGGTAGGCGCTCTCCCGCCACCGCTTCCCCCTGCGTGGCTCGGGCCCGCCGCTCCCACGGCTGCCCTCTCCGCAGGTGGTGAGCTCCCCGGCGGGCAGCCTGCAGCCCAGCCCCGCCGAGCCGCCAGCGGGCACCGACCAGGAGCGGGACCCACGGTCGCCCACGCCCGGTATCTCCCGCACGCCCATGAGAGCCGTGTCGAGTGGTGAGTGAAGCCACCGTGGGTGGGAGGGTTGAGAGGCTGCCTGACTTGGAGTCTCAGCCCGTCCCCCTCCGTCCCCGGCAGACAGCGTGGACCGCCTGGTGAAGCAGCTCAGCGAGGCCTTCGGGGCCGAAGCCGAGGCCCCGGACCCGAAGCCTCCGGGAGCGGCCGGCCCCGCCGAGGAGCCGGTCCGGCGGAGCTCCCCGCCTGCTGGCGAAGGGGCGGAGAGGCCGCCCTCTCCCAGCACGGCCCGGCCTGCCCGCCCTGCCGGGCACGGCTTCTCCTCTGGTAAGTGCTCGGCGCGGAGCGACAGAGCTCCGTGTGCCCGGAGCGCTGCCCGGCATGACTGCGAGCAAGTCGGGGCTCTGGCTCCGGGGCCTTCTCCAGGCTTGCTGCCCGACAGAGCCTGTGCCTACCTCGCAGTTCGGCTGTGTCCCTCCGCCTGGAGCCTCTGCAGCCGGGGCACCACTCTGGGAGCTATTGTGCTATCGGACCGATTTCTGTCCAGAGCTGAGAATTTGTTTTCAACTTGTGTTCAAAATCAAGAGGTATACGACAAATATTCCCCTCTCTGAGATGGGTTTGTGACTGTGGAGACCTGTCAGAGGGACCTTACAGTTTTCTCCTTGGGAAGAGCTATGGAGTAAGGGTGGACAGCACATTTCTGTGCTATGGCTGAGCAGCGCTGGCAGACTTTGATACAGACTGTGCTTCAGAAAGCTCTGTGCTGAGCACTGCTTCCCAGAGGAGCAGCTGAGAACTGGGACTGTTCAGCCTGGAGAGGAAAAGTTCAGGGGATATGTTATTAATAGATAAAAATACCTGAAGGAAGGCTGTAAGGAAGGGAGAGCCGAGCTCTTTTCAGTGGTGCCCAATAATGGGATGAGAGGCAAAGAGGAGAGAATGGTACACAGGAAGCTCCTGAACATCAGGAGACCTTTTTTTTTTTTTTTTTTTTAAAACCAAGGTGAGGGTGACCAAGCACTGGAGCAGGTTGCTCAGAGAGGTTGCAGAATCTATCCTTTGAGATATTCAAGAGCCTCCTGGACATAGTCCTGGACAATGGACTCTAGGTGGCTATGCAGGAGTAGGTCCTCTGAAGTTCATTTCCAAATTAACCTTTTTGTGATTGCTTTGCCTCAAAGCCCTTGGGTAAGTCTTTGATAAAGGCCAGGAGGCATTTAAAATCCAGGACCTTTGGGCCTTGTCATGATGCACTGGTGTGTTTCCTTTTGTCAACTAGTGAGCAAGCCCATAAGACACAAGCCCAACAACAAGTTCATGGTGACATCTGGAGGAACTGGCCGCTCTCCCCTCAGCATTCTACGAGATAATTCTCCCAGTGCTCCTGCCCCTCGCCAGGTAAAGCTTAATGGGTCATACTGAGGGAGGGAGATTGAGCTTAAAAAAAAACAAAACAAAAAACAAATCCTTAAATTTCTGTATCTTGTAGGGTCCCAGTTTAGAGTTGGGGCCTCCCAGGCCTGTAGAGACTAGTAATTTCACAAATGTTTTTCTGTGGGTCAGTCTTGACACTAAATGTGTCTAAGTCTTGTTCAATGTCTGTCTTTGGCCTGACTGTGAATTTCCCCATTTCAGTGCATTATTTCTCTTTGGGCTGTAGAAAATTGTCACTCTTGTACGTTGTCACAAGAGAGTCCAAGCTGAATGGCCTGAAAATAGGCTACATATTCTGCTGAGAATTAACTAACCTTCAATTAACTTGTGTTTTACACTCTATGTTTGGGTTTTTTATTTCTCTAGGGCAAGAGGCACGTGTTAGGAGAAAACCTTGGAGAGAAGAAGGAAGTGGATCTGAGCAGGAGCCTTAAATCTGGGAACTGTGCTTGGAGTGACTTGAACAAAGAGAACCAACAATGTCCTTATGTGGAGAACTAGAAATTTTTCAGGCTCTTGCTATAATTTGCTCTTATGTTTTGAGAATTTTCTCAAGGGAAGAAATCTTACAATAGACTGAAACCCCAAAGCAGTGGTCACATTTCTCACCTATCCCTATTGGGGAAAGATCTCTCCCTCCTCTTCCTAGTTTGTCATGTCTTATGTCCAAGCACAGTCTTTGTCTCTTTTGTTGTATATCATCTCTATTTGTTTTTCCATAGAGTTTTTATCTCTAGTAAATAAATTTGTGTTCAACCTTTGTATGTCCTGATAGTGTGCTTGCCCAGCACATTATTTTCTTTGGGACAAGTGTTCAGGAACATATAGCTCAGCCTTCCATTTGCCTTAAAACTTCCTTGTCCCCTGCCTGGAGCATGCTGAAAGGTATGGCCTTGAATGCATGTACAACAGTGTGACCTGGGATACTGCAGCTCCCTGCAGCATCACTTCTGGAGTTGTACTGTTCCTACTCTGACCCGAAACTGAGTTATGCAAGGGTCTGTCATGAGGGTGAGATCCAAAATAACATGAGATTAGTATTGCCCATAAATATTGACCTTCTGTTGATAAGTTACTGAACCTTGTTGATCTCCAGCTCTCCCTAGCAGACCCCCAGGATGTTGCTGTGAGCCAACAAGTAGAATAGGGGCTGAATAAAATGGCTGTGGCCTGTAATTGAGCTAAAATAGGCAAGCTTTGAAAAGGATGCTTTCAGCTCGCTATCCCAACTTCAACACCTTCTTAACTAAAGCTTGTGAGGAGCACCCTCCCCTGGGGACTGTGAGCTAAAGCAAGGTCTGTGGATGAGGTGTTGACTGGTTGAGACCAGCAATATTCACCAGGCAATATTCACAGGAAAGGAGTTGTGTTTGCAGTAGCTCATTGCAATGCTGGAAAGAACATAGCCTGCAGTGCTTCTGTGAGCTTTCTTTATTTGCCTGGGCTATGAAAATCTAAACAGACTTGAAAACATGGGCTGATGGCTATTGGTTAGATAGGGTTACCATACAATGCAGGAGTGAGGCAAAGAGGGAAGGAACGGCAAGAAGCAGACAATAAATATAATATTCCCTGATATTCTGGCAGGTCTTGAGGGCTACTTTTCTGCCATTTATGCATAGATTAGACTTGAACTAAGGAAATAATAAATATATTCTCTGCTATTCTGGCAGGTCTGAAGGCTGCCTTTCCCCCCTTTATGCATTGATAGGACTCGAGCTAAGTCTTCCCCCATGGAAATGAGCCAAATTTGCACTAGCTTTGTGTTTGAGGTGGTGCCATAGAAACCTCAAACCCAGTATGTCTCTGGGGCTGTCTGCATGGATACAGGACAGTTGCACAGAGAAGTTAGGTAGAGGTAAAGCAGGGACAGAGCTTACTCTGGGGTGGGTGGTGCATGAGGGGTCCTCTGAAAGAGGAGAATGAGTATCAGAATGGGTGGAGGTGTTTGAAGGAATGCACAGGGTGTCTGAATTGTACTGCAAAGTCCTGAGATGTAAAGAACTGGTCTTCAAGCCTGCGCAAGGCTGGAAACTGCTGGGCTGTTAAGTGGTGGAGAGAAGGGCCAGTGCATGTGCTCCTGCTCCCCCTGCTTCTCCTCTCTGATCTCCTTTCCCTTTCACTCTGGGAGACTCCTACAAGTGACCTGTGTCTAGAGACAAGTGGGAGTGGTAGGTAGGCGTTTCTGTTGTGCTCATCTGATGATGCTGTTTTGCTTGGGCTGTGGGCCGTGCTTCTGCTGCTCTTCCCCTCTCTGCTGGTGTCCTCAGTTCCAAATCTTGAGGAAACTGTCCCAGGAGCCAGTGGCAACAGCCATGCCATCCGCCGTCACTCCCAGGCAGCTCACTCTGTTGTCGTGGCCAGAAAGGATTCCTGTGGCGGGAAAGAAGAGCCACAGATAAGACTAAGATAGGATGGGGTCCTTGTTGAGGCTGAGAAACAGCCATGCTATTGGTGGGCTGTGTTTTATGACTTTTCAGAGGGTAGGGGGTCACATCTGAAAGAAAAGTGCTGTGTGTTCTGTGTATGATCATCACAGAGTACCCAAACATGTTGGATAGAAGCCCAGGTACACACTTGTCTTGGTGCCTGGCCACCAAGTGGCACTGTGAGTACCCGGAACTGGCAAACGGCAAACCAGGAGAAAGTAGACTATTCTATTGGTGGTTGTGAGCAGTTTTAGTTAAGAGGAACCTTCTTGCCCCACTTGAAATAAGGTTGTTTAACATCATTATTCCTTAACATCATAAACAATTGCTTTTCCACGCCAGTGAGAGTTGTCCTAGTTCTGGTGTGCTCCCTAAGTGCGAGGGGGCTTTGTTGGGTTTCAGTCACTATTGGATGTCTTCTCTTTAGAAAAAATTGTCTTATTATCCCTAAGGTAGGGACAGGAGGCCTTGCAGGGAGTGAAGGAGGGACCTCGGGGAGCCACTCACCCACACGCTCTGCTTTCAGGGAGTCCCAGATGTTGCAGTTGAAGTCATCATAGCCAGCAAACACAAGCCGACCGCTGCGGGAGAGGGCAATGGAGGTGATTCCGCAGATGATGGTCTCGTGGGAGTACATGATGAGCTCCTGGTCTGCCCGCAGGTCGAAGAGGCGGCAGGTGGCATCGTCGGAGCCGGTGCAGATGGCTTCGCCATTAGGGAAGAACTGGGGAGAGAGGGCACACACCATCTTTTAATAAGGTTTTCCTCAAATCCTGATGGAATTCCTCAACTTGTCACCCCCTCTGCTAACCACCAGGAAGCCATGGAGACAGGAAAACCTGGTCTAACCAGACACTGGATCATAAAATTTGAGTCTGCTGAAGGGGCAGACTGATACTTCTCATAAGGCCCTTCCACTGCAAGAAAACAAATGACCTAAGGATCTTGAGCTGTTGCAAGATATCTCAGTGAGTGAGGAAGGATTATTTTGACTCTAGCTGTTAGTTAGGTTGGGCCCTGACAAATGTTACCATTATCCCCCAGCTGAGGTCTGACATAATTCTGGTTACCAGAGCCTTCCTCTGTCTGGTACTCATACCTCAGCCTTCTCATACAGGCTCATTTTCTGTGGTCTTGCTCTGAGGAGTAAATAAAAGGTTCCTCAGAAGCAGGTATAGCAGAAAACCATGTGGCTGGCAAGGTAGCCACGGGGCAACTGAGAAAGGTTTTACTAACGGACGTCAGTGGAGGGTGATTTGAGCAGCAGAATGCAGGAAGATGGCAGGCTCCTTTGGTTAGCTACAAGGGTTAGTCTGGCATGTTTCTTGTCCTGACATCTCTGCAGCCCTAGCCCTGAGGGAGGTGCTTCCTCCCAAATGTCGGAGCTGCCTCCCATGAAAATTTAACCTTCAGAAGATCTCCCTGTGATCCCAAGTCCCCAACTCTTCTGTCTGGAGCTGACCTCAGCTGAGTTAGGTACTCCTGCTACCTCACTTGCGTCTTGCATCAGGACTGCTGGAGCATGCCTGCAAAATAGTTCCCAACAGGTGTTGCAAGCAGAGCAGAACCAGCACCTGTGGCAGCGTGCTCAGCTCCACAGACCATGGTGAGCTGCCTGCCCAAAACTTGGATGCTGCGGTGCCTGGGGAGAACCCTCCAAAATTCAGTGAACTTGGGCACTCCTTGCTTCAGGCTGGATCACGGGGCCAAGGTCTAAGCCCTTGTCACCCTTATGACAGCTGTGACAGCTTCTTTCAACCTTGTCCCAAAGCTATTATGGAGCTGTTCCCCCCCATTTTCCTCCCTAGCACTGTACAGACAGCATACATACGGAGATGGCGTTGATGTCGGACTCGTGCCCTGAGAAGGTCTGGCGGCAGGAGCCCTCCCGCACATCCCACAGTTTGGCAGTAGCATCACAAGCCCCAGAGATGAAGAGTTTGAAGTCAGGGGAGACTGCCAAGCTCATGCAGTCTCCAGTGTGACCAATGAATACCGTCTTCTGCTGCCCTGTCTCGATGTCCCAGAGCGCGCTGCAGGAGAAGAGAAGAGAGGAGAGAATGTCTCAGGGCAGCCCAGGCAGGGCACATCTATGGCCAGGCTGAAGAGCTGTCCCACTCATAAACAAAAGAAGGGAAGCCGTGGCTACAGCGCGGGAAATGGGTGAGAGCATCCCTGGAGTCAGTTGCATACAACAGGAGATATGTTGGCAATACCTTCACCAAAACCGAGTTAGACTAAGGCTGGAGGTGTGTGAGGTTTTGCGTATTCCCATAAGTGTAACAGCTGAAGGGAATACTGCGAACAGTAAGAGGGACACAAACTGCAAAAAATAGCAAACAGCTGAGAAATGTCTTCTGTGTCCATGCTTGTAAGATGCAGAGTTCTTGTTCGGTGGGATCCCACACCACAGCCAGGCAAACCAACCCTGTGTAAGCCTGACCTCTGACTGAAATGACACTTGTCCTTGGTCAAGAGATTCTTCCAATGCAGGTATTGGGATGGGGTGGAGTGAATAAAGACTCAGGCCTGTTCAGAGTCACAGCACAGAAAGCCCTGAGAACCAGGAGCAAAAGGATCCAAGCACTGCCTCTGCAGCGTCCCTCACATAGAGGACAAGACTTCAGAAGTGGAGAACACATGCATGCTCCACATAAAGTTAAAACACTTTCTGTCCAGGTATAAATGACACTGTCCTTTGTGAGAACTATTGACATAGTCCCTACTGCTTGGCCTAGTTGCAGCGGAGAAAAGAAGCATCTGTTCTGCCAAGGAAGGAAGAATGGATGGGGCTTCCTAAGGCACTCCATGTGGCCTTGTGGAGCAATTCCTCCTCAGATAGTGGAGTGCTGAAGAGCAGAAGGACTGCACTTGTTTTTGTGCTAAGAGCAGAGGTCATGTCACTAGGATGCAGAAGAGAGCACTCACCATGTGGTATCTCCAGAGCTAGTCACAATATTGTTGTCATCAAGAAATCGGCAGCAGGAGAGGTATCCTGAGAAGTGGGAACAAGCAAATATGAAAAAAGGGGGAGGGACAGAGGGGTGAAGTTTGGAAGCAGTGGGCACCCAGTTGCAGGCAGGCACTGCACACACCTGTATGGGCTGAGAGCTCCCGGCTCACTTTAACGCTGCCTTCACGAGACTTGAGGCTGTAGATGGAGCACATGTTGTCAAGGCCTCCACAGGCCACAAAATTGCCAGAGGGGGCATAGGCACAGGTCATGACCCAGGAGGAACGCAAGGGGATGGCATGAACCTGGGGGGCCAGAAACCATGTCAGGACTCTTGGCAGCAGAGAGAGCAGGTCAAGGACACCAGCTACAAGGCGACCTACTCCAGCAGCCACCTGACTCCTACCTTGTTAGTTGTGTATGTGTCCCACACAATCAGTTTCCCATCTTGTGAGGCACTGACCATAAGTCTGTGAGAAAGGAACAAGATCATGTTAGTAGCTTTCTTCTCATCAGAGCCCGTCAACCCATGTGCTGTCCTGCACCCAGCAGATCAGCAGCAGTGCTCTCACTTGGAGTCTGTGGACCAGTGCAAGGCGTAGATCTTGGCCAGGTGTCCCCGCAGGGTCCTTCGGGTCCGCATCTGGATGCGTCCAACAACCTCCACTCCAGACACAATCTAAAGAAAGAGTGGTGGGAGAGAAAGGATTTATCTTGGACTACCAGGAGCTTTACTACTTTCCACCTCTCTGCCTCCTAATTCCTTCCTGACCGGACAAAAGCCCCCTCAGAGTGGTGCTAGCTTGCCCAGGCAGCCTCGTCCCTTACCTGAGCAAGCGTTGTATCTGCACAGGCTTTCCGGGCATCCTGGAGAAGAGACAAGAGCAGATGAGACATTAAAAACATGTGGGGAAGGCAATGACAAGTGAAATTAGACGTCAAGTCTGAGGACTACTGGAAGCAGGAGCTGTGGCTTTGCTGTGTTTGGACTGTGGCCAGCACAGGGGGATCTTTGTATGTGATTAGGGCACCAGTTAAATGTCAGGAAGGTGAGCCAAAATTTGCTCAGCATCCTGTTTGCTGTGCTACACCCTTTCCATAGACCCTCCCACCTGACAGAACACCAGCTGTCTCACAGAGGAGATCCTGGGAATTCACTAAACTCTTGGGACACCTGTCCCCTCTTCTCTCCCTTTCTCTACTGCTCTTCCTCCACCATGGTGTGAAGATCTCCATTAGCATTTAAAGGGCTGGGGAGAACTGCAGAGGGCTCCAATATCTAAATGGAGAAGGCCCTACTCCAGCTTATGGCAGAGGAGGAAAGTTTGGGGATGCAGTGGGGGGGTAGACACGCTCTCAGCAGTTTCATGACTGTCACCAGCATTTACCGCAATCTGCTTCTTCAGCTGCTCAGCCTCCTGCTTCATCTGTTCCATTTCCCCCATCTTTCTGACCTAGGGGTGGCTCCTCCACGTGGGGCAGCCTGGATTCTAGGGAGACAAATCAAAAGAGAGAGGAGTGAGTTAGGACACTAAGGTGACTGCTCAGTTATGGAAATGTAGGTATCTCTGATAAAGGATTGGTGACCATTTCTTGGCCAAATACTCAGCCACAGCTGTATCTGGCCATAGCCCTTAGCATTTGGGAACACTGTGCTGGTCAAAGGTCCATTTTGTCTTGGAACCTGATTATATATACAAGTGAAGAAGCTAAAGACCTCCAGAGCCTCTTGCTGAGGTTCTGGCCACACATGTCTGCTCATTTTTAACCTCTCCACTCCAAGTGCTGGGTCCTCTTCACCAGCTTCTCACTGTTCATGGCCAAGCTGTCCGTCTCAGCTCCAGGAGGAAGAAACTTGAGGGGAGGAGCCCACTGATTATTTCCTAATGATTGTCCTAAGCAGAGCCTCACTAGGCAGGTTGCACCAACTCTCTGACCTGCAAGGAAATCTATGGGGCTGTTGCGGTGCTTCTCTCAGGGTTCCCTTCCAGTTTCACAATCAAAACCAAACCAACCAAACAAACCAAAAAAATCCCAAAGCAAACCAGAAGAAAAATGAAAAAAATGTGGATGCCTAGGGAATGATCTAAGAACAACATAAGCCAATGGGGGTACATCTCCTGCTTGCCCAGCCTCAGCTGTTCCCTGATGTCCAAAGCTAGAGCAGCATTACTGTATGCAAGTCCTAGATGGACATTTCTTCTGTGCAATTGTCCACTCCATCTTTGCGCCCATGTCAAGTTCATGGTGATGACTTCCACAGCTGGGTGGCAGACTCTGCAAAGAAGTTCCTGCTTCTATCACTTCCTGGTGACAGTAGTTCCACTTGAAAGTAGCTCTATTTTGATTTGGAAGAATCAGCAAATGTCTGGTCTCTATTCACCTCTGCATCACCCAGTATTTTATACATCTTTGTAACACCCATCTCTTTTCCACACTGCAGGGCAAACTTAGTTATTCCTCCTGTGTAAGCTGTTACATCCTATTATCTCTGTTGTTCTGTGAGCTTTTTTTCAGTTGTTTACAGAGCAGAGATGATATATTTTTGCAGGGAGAGCGGGTAACCAGAACTGTAATCCATATTTAAGATGCAGGAGCAGTGTATTGTTATACAACATCTGTTTTGTTCTCTCTTTCTTATTATGTGCACTTAAATCTTCGCCAGTGGTTCTAGCATCTCCCACTTTTATAGACAAAAGTATTTTTAATTGCTCCAACATTTCACCTGGATAGATGTGAGTGTCCAGATGTAGCACAAGAAATATTCCAGTAGTATTTTCAGAATTTCTCCCAGTCCCTGTAGGTCACATCACTTCCATGCCTGTTGCCTGAAGCTCTCATTTCCTCTGGTCAGAGAGATTTTGTGTCCTTCCATGCCATACTTGCTGTCTTGCTAAGGGTAAGCACATCCATACAGTTCCCAAGTGCCACCTTTGCTTGCTGCTTGATAGAGCACTTTGAGTTTCCTTTAAGAATTCTTTCCCTTGAATGTCTCCACGGCTTTCCTTTGATCCGTCAGGCACAGTGAGTTTTTGCTTGTTCAATGATTCCTGAAGCATGGCTTTAAGTGGAGGAAAGAGAACGAGATACAGGTTTCCCCCAGCTCCTGGGAGGCTATCCCAGCAGGAAGCTATTCCAGGATGTACTTTGCAGAGAGAGACTTGTGTCTGCTGCCTGCAAGGCTGGATAGAGCCACAGCACTGCTGACTCTTCCCTGCTCTCTGCCCATGCACTGGATGGGGCTGACAGATTCAGCAAATGGTGAGGGAGCAGGAAAGCAGCTCAGGGCAGCACTGTCATGGCCCAGAGGAATATGCCATAGCCACGGCCTGGAGCTACCAGCCTCAGCCTCCCTCAGCTACACTAAAGGATAGGAACAGACCAGCACCTGAGCTGGGTCCATGCCGCTGGTTTTTCCTCTCTTGTTCCAACAGAGCAGCCTTGAGAGGGCTCCTCCCAGCAAGGATGCACAGCTGCATCTCACTGAGTGACTCTGGCCATGAAAGCCCACCTTCTTGCACTTCCCCTCCTTTGGAAAAGGGCTGACATTCCACTCCACCTCTCAGCTGACTGACAGAGCGGGGAGATGCTGGGGAAAGCCTTGAAACTTTTAGTCAGAGGCTGCACATTCCTCCTTATCCTGTGGCACTTGTCCCTCAATACAGTCAGGCTGCAAGGCTCCATCTAGCTCTGGTCACAGCCTAGAGCACACCAAGTGGCACACCTGAACTTCCAGCCACCCTGTGCAGCCAGCCCAACCATGTAGCCCACATTTTGCCATTTCCCAGTGTTCATTAGGACTGACCCACCAATCCCAAGCATTAGATTGCCTTTTCCTGCTAGGTAACATCTCCCTCTGACTCTCTCCTTCCAGCTTTCTTTGCTTGGTTCCTAAGTTCTTCAGGCTATTATTTCATACACCTTTGGCTATCTGAGATCACTTTCCATCCACCTGGCCTAATTTTTCTTTGTGGACTTCTGGTTTTGCCCACTCAGGCCTGCATAGAGATGGGAACCTTGTTCTCCCTTCCTTCCAATTTCTGCTTCAGGTGAAGCTGGCTGTACACATCCTCCTCATTACCTGTTGGATCTCAGTCTTCCTTTTATTGCTTCTGTTTTTTTACCACTTTCTTTATCTGGTTGTTTCTCAACTCTGGCACTAGCAAGGGAATGCCAGTTCACTGCTCTGTAAAGCTGCACGACCAGATGAGGGGCTTTTGGAGCTGTGGGCAGATCAAATAGCAGGGGCAGGATGTCGAGGACGGATAAAAAGGGCTAAATATAGAGAAGGTGCAGCTCAGGACTGTGTTCGAACCTTTAAATCCCTCTGAGGGAACACTCTAAATGAAGCTGGGAATTGTTCTCAGCCTCAGAAGGACAAGGAGCCACAGATGAGTGATAATAATAGCTCCATCTTTGCCTGTCGTCTCCATCCGTCACGTCCCAGTGCAATTTGTGGAGAGTGAGCTACCTGATCCCCAGCGTAGTGCAGCTGCTTCCTGGGAGGACCAGGGCAGGTGTGCAAAAGAGCGGCTCGTTATGGTCATGTAAATTTAGGGCATGAAATGGGAGGAACAACATGGGCAAAGAACAGAGGAAAGGGAAGTGGAGTTTGGCCAAGGCATGTTCCTGCCTTGACCAGCAGGGCCTTAAGGATACAGACTTCTGGTGGATATAAGGATCAGCTCACAGTTGCTCATGGTGGATGCCCAGGCTAGTTTTAATGGGAAAGGCTTCTAAATGGTGCACACTTGGCACTTTCTGGAAGTAAGTGCTCTTTCAGGTGAATGCTAAGCACTAGAGGAAACCAAATCCTTAGGTACCTTTGAAAGAATCAATTCACCATTCTCAGCACAGCTACTGACAGGAGGACCTTGACACCAGCACTGTTCCAGAGTTTCGCCTCCTGCAAGCACCACCAAGGAGCAAGCATGGCACAGCCAAACAGAGCCTGGGCTTGGTTGGCTCAAGCCAGCCCTGCTGAGCTCTGCCTTAGCTGTGCTTATCCAGTTCATAGATCTCAGCTTTCAAAATCACATTTCACTTCTGCTCTCCAGCATGACAGCTCTTTTTCATTCCTGCCTTTTCTAACAAATTTCTTGCACAGCACTCCTGTCTGTGGGCAACCAAGCCCATCCTGAGTCCTTCGGCGTCTGCTCATAGAAGATCAAATGCCTCTGCTGTGGTGCAAGGCAGAAGGGGATCTGGAATCATCCATCTTCTGCCTTTTGCTGCCACACCCTGATTTTTCAGAGCAGTGGCCATACTCTTGCACAATGCCATGGAGGTGGCCCAGATTGCTCCCTGGGAGCTGTCCCTCCAAGTTACCTGCGTCACTCCCTGGTGGGGATAAGGGTGCAAGTAATGTGTGGGAAAAAGAAGCAAGGTGAGCACTCTTTTTATCTGTTCCTGCGTAGCTTCCCCCACACTGTGGAAGGAATGTTCACTCTGTGAAATGCTGGGAGAGCGCTGTGAATGTAAAAGGGAAAGGTGCAAGAAGAAGGACTCAGTGTGAATAGGCAGTGTCCCTGGGTCTCTGTGTAATCCCTGAATAGCTTCACAGGCTCGCCCTGGTGACCCTGGACTCCTTGCAGAGCCGGATACAGAGATGATCCCTCTCTCCTGTGATGGAGATCAAAGGTCAGGATAAAATTACCCTGCTCTGCTTCTTGCTTTCTGAGGGCTTCTTCTCCACCTGGAACAGCAGCCAGCTGCAAAGAGGTGTGCACAGGGTGCACTGGGAGTGCAGGGCTGTCTACAAGCAGTAAGTGCTGGGTTGCTCAGGGGAGCTATTACCCTCCCACTCTGGTATGGAAACTGGTGAGATTTACCTGCCGAGTGGAGAACAAGCAACCCCATCCCAGTGCAAAGCCCGCTCATCATTGTAGACACCTCAGCACTAACCCCAACTCCTTTCCATGATCTTACCCTCCCTCATCCTCTGATGGGATGAGCCCTTGTTCAAAGGCTCCCCACAGAATCACTCCAAGAAACTCAGGGTTCCAAATGCCAGAGTCACCAAGGTGACCTTAGGCATCGCAAGGCGGCAAACTTACCAGGATCTGCAGAGCAAGGTGGGTTGCAGCCCCCTCTGGATGGGACCCTCACAGCCTGCCTCCCTTGCTGAGAATGGCTCCTCACTGCCCAGAAGTCCCTTGTACCTCTGCAGCCTCCAGTCAGTCCCGTTCGTCCACCCAGCGAGTCCCTTGCTCCCTCTCTGTTCCTCAGCCTCTCCCAGGACTGATCTCCCCATGGGGAGCTGGAAGGCTGTGGACGGGAGGGGTTGGGGGAGGGCTGATTCCAGGAGCAGCGTCAGGCAAATTAAATCAGACACCAGAGACTTGGGGAAATCGGATTGGGACGTAATGCAAAGCAGGTGGATGGGGAGGGGTGAAAAGAGAGAGTAGCACACTGCTCCTGAAGGGAAAGAAACAATCCCAGGCGGATTTGACTCCCTCTGTTTATATCAGCAACAAACTAATAAAGTGAAGATTAGCCAGAACAGCCTAGGATTATCAGCCACCAGGGCAGGGCTTGCTGTGCCTCCCAGTCACAGGAATTCCTGCTTTCCCAGGGACAGCATGCCACTTGTGTCGTGGGCAGGGCAGAAAGATGGATGATGCCACCACAGAGGGCCTGCAAATGGAAAACCAATGGCAGGGCCACCACACTCTCTTCTCAACTGCAAACAGGGCTCTGGATGGGGAAAACAGAACTGGGCACAGGGGCCAGGGGTGGCAAAAGATTTGGTGGCATGCCTTTTGGCAGCCACTTTAGTGGGATGCTGCGAGGGGATTATCTTGGCCTCAATCTCTTTTAATCTCTCCCGCGGCTTTGGCCCAAGCCTGAGATAAATACCTTTTAACGGATCTCATCTGACGTCAGGATGCCATCAGTCTAATCACCCAGGCCACCTTTGGGCAAAGCAAGGCAGAGATGTGGACACTGGCCCCTCATCCCCCAACATGACCTCATCAAACAAGAACCACCCAGCACCCCCCACAAATCATTGGGATGGACCTGTGGGCGATGGGTTTGCAACAGGCCCCTCGCCAGGGAGAGGGAATTCAAAGTGCACACAAACTTTTTCCTGTGACCCTGAGGAGGATGGGAAGCAAAAAGGGTTGCCAACATAGATTTCCCAAGCCTCCATCTTAAGAAGTGTCAGGATTCAGATGGAGAAAGGACTTCCCTTTCCATGAAGTAGGGGCCCTGTGCCAACAGTGACAAGGGGATCACCCACCAACCTCTTACACCACTAGCCCTGGCTCTACAGATTTCTTCCACCTGAACTGCACTTGGGATCTCTGTGCATAACTCACCAGGGCTTGAGTATGTCATGACCACAGATTGATCTCTTGCTCTAATGCTTCCCAGGAAAAGGGTCACTGCTCTTTTAGATACTCCATATCCACCCCATTCAATTCCTATTTGGCTACAATATAATCCCATCTCGGGACACTAATCCCCTGGGCAGCGACAGCAGATTGTCTTTCTATCAGGGTGGAAAATGATAAACAAAATCTCTCTTCTGCTTTCAGGGACAATTTAGTGTATGGAGAGGGGAAAAAAATGAAAACAAAACAAAAGGGAGGTCTCGCTACAGGGAAATATGAGTGTACAGTGCTTTTTCTTAAAGGCACTCCTCAATCCTTCCATGTTAGCCACATCACAGCTGACTTTCTCTCTTTGTCTCCCTTACTGGAAGTAGCTGACATCTGGGCAAATACTTTGTTATCTTTCACTGAGGGCTCAATCCTCTCCCGTCATTTGTTAATTAAATTTCAATCAGAAACAAGAGTGCAAGTCTCCCTGGTATACAGACTCAAGCTCCCATCAATATCTGTGTCCAGCATTTGGGTTTTATTCCATATATTAACAGTCCCTCACCTTTCCTGTCTCAGGTCACTTTGCAAGGCTCTGGAGTTTGCAGGTGCTTAGGAAATTCAAAGGCTTTAGTTTTGAATTCCTGACTGTCAGACAGACCATACAGAAAGACTCCAGGCTCCTCCTCCTCCTCTCAGATTTAGCCCTGGATGGCCAAGAAGTTGGCACTGAGAGGAGCGGGGTGAGAGGAGCTTGTCTTCTTACTTCTGAGTGAGACAAGCATGGTGAGGCGGCGAAGAAAGTTCCTGGTGTCACACTTTGCCCTTCTCCCGTTTTTCAGCTGCTGGGATACCACAGAGAAGAAAGCTGCACCCTCCCCATAGCTACGGCTCTACCACTCTAATACACTGCTCCAGGCCTCCGTGGTCCCGGTCCTTCTGTGACCTGCCAGGCCATGGCGTATGACAGTCCACAGGGCCCTCAGAACTCATCTCTGGCCCGCAGCACCTTGGGGTGCTGCTTCCTGTCCAGGCCAGGCTTCTGTCTTTGATCTGCAGTCTTGCTTGCACGGCTGGGAGCACGAGGCGCTGAGGAGGATCTGCTGCTGCGACCAGTCCCCTGATGTTTATCGCCATCAGGCTGGTCCTGCTCCATAGCCCTCTGCTCCATCAGCTCCTCTGCCTTCACCCGTTCCTGCAGACATGGAGACAGAGATGATGTGAATCCTCCTTGCTGGGGTCTCGACAAAACATATCCACCCAACCTCTCCAGAGCCCAATCCCCCTTTGCAGGACCCAGCACAGGCTGGCCCCTCTGCCATTCCCCAAGGGAAAGCCCAAAAGCTGCTCCTCAGGGGGATTTCATCTCACTTGGAGGTACTTGTATTTGTTTCTTCAGCACGACCCTTCACCTGCTCAGCATGCTCCTGGGAGTGCGTGTACCAGAGGGCAATGGCGCAGCGCCTTCCGCGGCTCACGGCCCACACGCCGTGGGGATTCTCCTTGCCAGAGCTGAAGGCCACCAGCCTCCCACACCTGGGACGTACCTCAGCCTGTCAGGAGAGAGACAAGACCATGAAGCCAGCAGACCCCTGCTCTGGAGTACACAGTCCTTCTGCAGAGGGGACACTGCCTCTGGGAACGTGGAAGAGCAGAGAGCTGCTAGGCACTTACAGCCAGTCTATGAGTAAGGCAGGCTTTGGAGAGGGACAGAGAGAATCAGTGGGACAACAAAGGTCACAGACTGGAAGAGCCTGGAAAATCTCAGCTAGGAAAGAGTCAAACTCTCCTCTGAGATTTGCCTCAATTTGCCTTCAGCTACCCCCATTTGAATCTGTCCCTGCTCCAGCACTGGGTTGTTTTTGGAATGGTGGGATCCAATAACTAAACAGTTTCCTCCTGCCCACACTAAGTCTCGCCCTCAGTCCTCTCTCCCTCTTTTGGCCAGTCCCAGACTTACTGTGACAGTCACAGTGTCCATTTCAGTGAAGAAAAGGCCCCCACCTTGGAAGTCATCATTGAGGTAGAGAATGCCACTGTGGACAGAAAGAAAGAGTACATATGAACGGTGAAGCTTATTCCTCCCAGGTGCTTCCCCACACTCCTTGTCACAGGTTCAAAAGCAAGTAGACCAGTTAGCAGGAGAATCCATCTGAGGGTGTTAAATACAGCAGTGCCTAGCTCAGGGGAGTCCCTGAGCCGCAAGCCACAGGAGGCTGGGAGACTATGTCAGGGAATTAGCTCCACACACTTGTCCCGTTTTATTTTGGTTTGTTCTTAATCCCCTGCAGCATGCATCTGGGGCACTGTTGTGACAATGACCTAGGCTTGATAGACCCTGTTTCTAACCTGTTGTTTATCTTTCAAGGTTGGGAATAATCTAACTCCTGGAAGAAGAGACTGATCAGACAAGAAAGCCATGTCTGAACAGCCAAGGAATTTCAGGGTAATATTAGAATTAGAATGATCAAAAAGAGAACTGGTGCATGTAGAAAAGAAAATTAAACCAAGAAATTTCTTTACTAAAGTTATACAAAAAGAGAGGTAGTGAGGCCACTGTACAGCACAAGCAAGTAGGTGAAAGAATGGACCACAAACTACTCAGGTTCCTCTTGGTATTCAATTAAGCTGATAGAAAACATCAGAGGAACAACAGAGGCTCTTAATTAACGGGACTGAGAGGAAGAAATATAAATCAACACAGTGGCTGCTGAAGCATAAGGGCAGGGAGAGGATTACCAGCCCTGAAACACAGGAAGTTGTAGATCTTCTGCCACAGGGTTTTAACAAGGCTGTGAAGCCAGGGTGGTGACATGAGTGGAGAAAAGCAAGGACAGCTCTCACACATCTGAAGGGACAGGAAGGTGGGGATAATGGCTGAAGTATAAACAGTGTTATCCTGACCTCAATAGTCTGCAGGGCTTTAGACTCAATTTCTGAGAAGGGTAATTGGAGGACAAGGAGTAAATGGAAAATGGTCTTAAATTGTAACATGGGGGTACTAAAATTGGGCTACTCACACAAGGTTTGAAAAAATAGTGGGTTTTCCAAGGAAACACTACATGCCTAATCTCAGCAGTTTGGACTCTGGTAAAAGGACTGAGAATGGTGGCATGCAGGAAATTTCTAACAAAAAGAGAAGGTGAAGATGAGCATGAACAGCAACAGGGACCAGTGTACCACTGGCACCCAAAGGAGCACTGTGCACCCAGAGCAGCATCACTGGAACTCGTGTGCCCCTGGGTCCAATCCTGTTCAATATTATCATTAATGCCCATAGCATAGATCCACAGAAAAGATCCAGGAAGTTTGGAACACAGGGACTTCATTCAAAAGGACACTGTAAGAGCTCAGCCCTTGAGCTGACTGGGCAGTCACAACTTGAGCTGCAAGAGGACAGGGATACTCCCAAAAACAGCTCAGTGGCATAGATTCCAGGAAAGTATTTTACCATCCATTCAAGTGGAAGTCAGAAATCTCAGGGAGCAGTGAAAGGACAGGACTGCTTTCTCACAGGAGGGACAGAGATCTAACCAGTTACATGACAAAGTCTGGTAACTTTACAATCTGGTTATAGCAAGTAAACACCGGTATCGGAAGGGAAACAATGATAATGGAATTCCCTCTAAGTCCCATATTCTCACCATAGCTCCTTAGAGATTTCTGCTCTGGATACAGCTACCATTCAAAGAAAAGACAAGTAAAATTTCAGGGATGAGATGGCAAGTAGGAGGAATCAGCTGTAGTGAACTGACCTCATCTGGCTGCAGTGTGCAACAACTCGCATCACTATTAAACTATATTTCAGTCTTTCACAGAGGAGTACTAAAACCAGCCACAGGCTGGAAAAAACATAAACTCTCATATGGAATGGAAAAGCCCAACACAAAGTATTTGCAGTGAATCTTGAGAGAATAGTCACTGAAGTACACTGACTGCTCAAACAAAAGGAATCCAAGGAGCTTGACTATCCCTTTCCTGTAATTCACAGAATTCTGTAAAACTGGAACTCCACTACAAGAAACAGCCTGTCAAAAGGGCTAGCAACTGACTGTAATACTGTGGTAGACCCACAAGCTAACAGTTTGATATCATGGTTCTAATCTGTGCAGCCACCCAGCCTCATTCTGCTCTCTGTTAAAGCTGGTTGTTTGAAGCAAAGAGGAAAAAGGACAGGTCTTCCCAACCTTGTGTTTCACACCTCCTTCTGAAGATGCTGCCACAGCCTTCTCCCTGATGCTACAGTCCTGGATGGCCTAGAGCCAACCATCACCCAGTTTCTATAAACTAAGCTCATCATCTGATGGGGCCAGGGGTATCTTCACATGATCTAATGCAGGTGCTATTACCTGTAGTCCCTGTAAACATAGGCAGGGGGTTCCTTCCAGCACTCTTGCCCCTCAGGATCCAAGAGACAATTATCAGCATGGACAGGATGACTAAGATCCATGCGGCCTTCCTGTTCCCCTGAAAAATATACAACAAGGAATATGGGCATTTTCAGTTTCAAGAAAGAATAAAGCAGAGAGAAAGGGAAAAGAAAAAGAGAATGAAGGGAGCATGGTCTCCTGAGAGCACATGGCTAGGAGTGAGGAGACTCTGGGAGACAAGGACTAGCAGGATGAAAGGTTCTTTACCATCTACAGCTCTGCGACACACAAGGTGTGTGAATGAAAAATGGAGTTTCTTCCCAGGAGTGAAATAGGACTCTATGATTTTCCGAGATTTCTCACTAGCCTGCAGAAGCAATTTGGCGTCTCTCCATTCCACGTCCCCATTCTGGGCCAGCTACAAGTGAAAAACAAGTCTGTTACAATACTTACAAAGACATTCTAAGAAATTATACACATACACAGCACACAAGAAGAGACCTTTGTAAAGTCCTGTGGTCACTCAGGTAAGAAAAGAACACATTTTATCATTTAAATGTAACTCAGGAGTACAAGTGTACAGCACAGCAATTATCTCCTCCTTGGCCCATGAAGCCACATCTGCATCATTTTGGGTCTCCCACTACACAAGAGATACTAGGAGACTGAAGTGAGTCTTGAATGAAGAATCCTAAGATGGCAGGAATGTTAGAACACATGACTTCGAAAAGAGGCCAAAAGAAAAAGAGGCTTTCTCCAGTCTAGAGAAGAGAAGGCCAAAGGAACATCTAAGCCTCCTGTCACCTAAAAAGGGGTTGCAGATGAAATGGAGACAACATCTCCTCAGAGATACACACTGAAAAGAGGCAGCAGACAAAAGCTGCAGCAAGGGAAATTTTGGCTGGATATGAAGAAAAATTTCACACTCAGAAGACTGGTACAGCACAAAAAAAGGTGCCCAGAGAGGCTGAAGAATCTCCACTCTTGGAAATGTTCAGAACTTGCCTACGGTAAAAATTGAGGGATTTCATCTAACTTTGGAATTAGATATGCTGCAAGCTGGAGGTCAGATTAGTGATCTCAAGAGGCTCCTTCTACCTTATTTTATTCTCCAACTCAAAACTAAGCATATCTGTAAGGCTACCTCACAGGATTAAGAAGTCCCAAAACCCTGCCTCACAGAAGAGAAAGCACTTGTCAAGTCCTCCATGTACATTTCTGAAAGTGATTGAGGAGAAAGCAGGTCAAAGGAGACCACAAGTGCTGTGAGGGAGACAGCACACCCACGATACCACCCAGAGTGCAATTCACAGAAGAAAACACTCAGGTGGCAAACTCTCTTTCTGGACAATTAAGAAGGCAGCAGACCCACAGATGCATTTTACCTGCATGGCCTTCAAAACAGTTAACCCTTCAAATCTCTCATGTGGGGTGTGAGGCGACCGTCTTGCCCGGTATCCATCTCCTGCTTCCGCTGCTGCCTGGAAGAGAAGCACACAGATGACATGCATTAGGTTGCCACCTCTCTCCATGGAAATCCTTACTGCCCTGCCTGCTGAGGAGGAAAGTACACACACAGGAATTCTTACAAGTCCTGGCCTCACCTTTGTCAATCGGAGAAGGTCCTTACACTCAGACTCTGTCAGCACTCTGTCGAACACAACCCTCTGGGTTCCATTCATCTGCTGGGAATCCATCGTGACAGCAATACCCTCAAAAGGCAAAGGACCTGTTGAGAAGCAAGCACAGACAGGGATGAGCAATCTTTGGACAAGAATCCCTCAGACACCAACCCCCAGCCTGGATAAGGAAGTGGAGAGACACTATACATTCTCTGAGAAGACAGGACAGTTCCCCAGAAGTGCCCGCTCCTTGCAGACCCCTCACATGCTTCAGGGGAACCAGAGCACCAGCTGGGGAAGCTGGGCTACAGCGCGTGCTTCAGGAGCCAGCAGAGACTTGGGACTTGCTGGGAGAGCAGCAGGGAGCTGGGGGAAGTTGAGTGCACTGTGGATTGCAGCAGCAGAACAGGTCCAGCCTACTGGAGTGAGGCTCTGGAGAAGAGAAGCAGGTAAACACCTCCATCAACCCTCCTTTCAATCATCTTTCATCAACATCTTATCCCAGAATTACCTCCAGTGTATCTTTGTGCTTTCTTCATCCCCGAAGAGAAGCACTGGATATTAGCTGATGATTTAGCTTTTTGATCTTCAGCCTTTTTTCCCACCCCCTCTGACATCTGGATGATGAGGAATACCAAGGCACTCAGGCTCTTAAAAGGCTCTACTCTCACATGTGCCACAGCAGGGAACCACTTGGGGTCATTTTAAGCAAATACAATATGACAGAGCCCTCCAAGAGGCTCTGTACCCACACATAACAATAGGGGACCAGCAAGAACCTGAGGCTGCACTGCAGTCTGTATCATTCAACCACAAACCCTTTGGACTTCTGTTTTTCAGGGAAAGACTTGCCAAGATACATTGTCTGCTTCCAGTTTCCATTCCCTGGCCCTCCCTTCATGTCCCTTTCAGAAAAATGTTGATTGAAGTTGGGCTGGTGGAGCTGAACAGGGATCTGCACGTCCACAGGCTTGTCACACACTCAGGCTGTTCTCAGTTCCTCCAGCAACAGTGCCCTTTGAGTTCACATGCCAGAGATGTACACAGTGAGATTGTGCAAGATTACACATGCATCAAATAGGAAGAAAAGAAGAGTGAGAAGATTTACTGAGCCATTCAAGTCAGTCTGCATCTATGCTCGTATTCAAATGTCCGAGGATGGAAGACAGCCCTTAGCCTTAGTAAAGCTGGCTGACTGCATCCAAGACCTCCTTCAAGCTCTTTTACTCACCCCTCTTCTCCCTCTCTTCCAAATCCAGAGTTTCCCGCTTTTGCTTCTCCTGATCCTCTCTCGGGAGCAAGGGAAAAAACAGAGAGCAGGGCTGTCAGTGCACAGAGCTATGCCCAACCCTCCTCTGTAGTAGCATTTCACATCCTTCCAGTTCCTTTTGTGCTCATTTCTCTACATATTACTGTTCCTTGTACCACCCCTACTAATACTGCAGTCCTGGCTGACATGCCCAGTCTTACCTGTATTTCTGCTTTAGGTTTTCAGGAATCAGCTCATCTGGAGTCCAAAGATCCTATAGGAAAAAAAACACAGGTGGTTCAGCACATAACAAACCTTGCACTGCTTCTCCAGTGAGCATCAGACCAAACACTGTGGCCCACCACTTCTCAGATCAGTCAAATTGAGCCAATGCATATGGTTACAGCAGTAATTTCAAATTAACTTCAGTTCTGGAGCAGCAGAAAGGCCTCATAAGGATTTGGGGGTCCTTCTCATCGGCATCTGATCCTTTCTGGATCATGGCCTACTAAAGTGAATTCTGACAACTACGATTGTGAACAATTGGTGAAACCATGGCAGGAAGATTAAGATGATACTTACAGGGTCATCAAATGTTTCTCCCAGATGTTCCACTGCATAATAAATCAACTTCTTCTCCATCAAAGATCTCTGCACATAATGCTGAATACTCTAAGGAAGGAAAGAGACTGTCAAACCACCTCACACAAGACAACCCCACCCCTGTCCAAAGCAGGGGCAGAAGCCTGCCCCATCATGCTGCTGTGCACAATTAAAGCCCGTTCTTGTCCTGAAGGGACACTGACTGTGACAGACTAGAAGTAAACTCCAGTTTCTTCAGTCCTGGCCTTAGCACATGTCTGCAGTGAAACACCTTTCCCTTTTTGTCTCTTGGACTGTGATCCTGTCCTGTGGGACGGGGAGGACCAAAAAGGACAGACCTGGAGCTGTAACTACCTGTCTGGCTGTGATAGCTGTGTCCTCTCCCAGTTCTGTGCGATACTGTTTCATTTTCTCCAACATGGGCTCATCCGTGGGATAAAAGAGCAAGTAGGAGGCAGCACATTCAGCAGCTAGGGTTTGGTTCCCAACTTGGGCAGGGAGAGAACAAACACATCTCTGAAAGACTTGAGCAGCGAATGTGTACAGGCCAGCAGCACCCGATGTCCCTGTCAGGACCTGGGAGCTGGCCTTACACCAAGTACACATCAACCCCTGCCTCCACCCAACAATGGGAATGAACCTGGAACAGAACAGGCATGCCTTTAGTACTTATTGGGAGCTGGGATAGGAGAAACATTAAAAGTAAGTACGTTCTGAAAGAGAGATGGTCCCCACTTCCTGCATGCAACAGACAAGAGAAGGGGTCTAGCAGCCTCTTGGAGATACAAGTTTTACCAGTGGTCTACAGAGGAACTAACAGCTGGGTCAGCGTAGGGGGGTCAGGCGTATGCAAAAGAAGGGCTGAAAGATGTGTGAAAGTGACAGTGAGGATGACCATTGTCATGACAGGCCATCAGTTCAGTGAGGGCAGGTAGGGCTGCCTCAGAAGGAACACCACTGCTGAGGTGAGATGCAGGAGCAGCCTCTAGGCAGGAAGTGGGAGCCTGGTCTGGAGCCATGTACTGAAAAGAAGGCTATAAAACACTCAACAACATGGGAACAGCCTCACATCACAGAACCTGGGCAATGAGACTGAAGAAGACCACAGGGGACATTTCCCAAGGTGGCCACAGGCTTGAACAGAGGTTCTGGGAAGAGTTAGGGGGCAAATAGAAGTAGAGCTCAGGTCAGTGTGCCCACTTTTCCCCACAACAAGCTGCCCTCTAGGATCAGAAGCAAAGGGCAAGTGTAGAGGTGCCACAGCATACTGGTTTGTGGCTCTGCTCACCCTGGCTGTAGGCAAACTGCAGCAAATCAAGATGAGACGGTATGAAATCTTCTGTGGAAGAAATTCTGCCCGGCTTTGTGGCAATTTCCAGGACACACTGCTGCCTGCACTTCAAAACCTGAATATAATGGGCTGCAAGAGAGACAAGCAAGAAAGGCAATAGCTCACACTTCTTCCAGGAGTGCTGGGAGACAGGATATGCCCAGTGTGGGGAGGACAGCCCTCCTACCCAATCCTCCATGCCTCTAACACTACCTGCAATGGCTTCATACAGGCCAGGCTGCATTTTCCCCTCTTCATCCTCATCCTCCCAAGGCCCTTCACACAGGGCACGACACTCTTCCAGTGCTGACAAGGCCTCTGAGAGTGACTCCTCCAGCCTGGCCACGGCCTGCAGGTACTCATCTGCATCATAGTGCTGCACACCAGTCTCATATGCTTCCTGTGAAGGACAGATCCAGGTCCCTTCATCAGACTGCACGACACCAAAGGACGCCCCGAGACTTCTGAGCTGCTCACAGGGTGATGCTGACATACAGCAGCCCACCTGCTCAGTCAACCACACAGTGACAGCAAATCCTAGACTTAAGCCAAATAACTGTCATCAAAAAGTCTCTCCGCCACACTTGCAGTGGTTTGTCCTCACCTTGAAGAGAAGGCTGCAGGGAGATCTTCCTGCAGCCTTTCAGACACAAAGGGGTCTGAGCAAGACTTTGGACCAAGGCCTGCAGTGATATAACAGGGGGCAAAGGTATTATACTGCAAAAGCATTTTGGTGTAAGAAAAAATATTTGTTGGATTGGAGATAAGATACTTTTATGATGACTGCAGTGAGACACAGAGAAGCTGTCCCATCCCTCAAAGTGTTCCAAAGCCAGGGGCTTTGATCTAGTGGAAGGCGTCCCTGCAGGGGACTTGGATTAGGTGATCATTAAAGGTCCCTTCCAAGCTAAATCTAGCTATGGTTCTGTTTATGGAGGACCTGTCTCAAGCCATGGCCTTTGTGGGAAGAGATCAGGGTCCCAGACCAGTCCCTAAGGTGGAATAAGAGCTGCTCATGTGTGGCTCTGCACTGAGCCCTCACCCAGTGTGGTGTGGCCTCCAGGTCCTGGAAGCTGTCTGACTTCACCCCTGACATACGCCGGTACTTCTCGATGTCCTCCCGCATTTGGAGATGCTGGGGATTAGCGACAAAGAAGGTGTGAGCGGCAGACACGGCTTGATCCAGCTTCTTCAGCTGTGGAGAAAAGGTAGCAGTGTCTGTCATGCTCCTGCAGGTCTCTGAGTTCACACCCACCCCTCACCCCAGCTGCTTTCCGGATTCACAGAATGACAGAATTACACAATGGTCAGATAGGAAGACACCACAGTTGGTCATCGGCTCCAGCCTCCCTGCACAAGCAGGGTCGTCCTACAGCACATGGCACCAGATTGCATCCAGATGGTTTTGGAATGTCTCCGGTGAGGGAGATTCCACAATTGCTCTGGGCAATCTGTTCCAACCCACGGTCACCCGCACAGTAAAATTCTTCCTAATATTCCACCTAAAGGTGGAACTTCCTGCGCATCAGTTTCTGCCTGTTGCCTCTTGTAGTGGCTGGCACCAGTGAAAAGAACCTGGCTCCATTCCCTTGGCAACCCCCTTGCAGATATTTATGCGCATCAATAATGTTCCCTCTCGGTTGTCTCTTCTCGAGGCTGCGGGAAAGGGATTTCACCCCCTCGGCCGCCCGGCGACCCTCCAGGAGAGCCGTGCCACGCCGGCCCCTGCCGTGCACGACAGCACCCCGGAGGTGGCAGCTCCTACCCCTCTGCGGCAAGCCCGCCCCCGGGGGCGATGCCCACCTGGAAGAAAGCCACCTGGAGGTAGTTGTAGGGCTCCCTGCGCTCGAAGTCGCGGCGCACGGCGCGGCTGGCGCGGTGCGCGGAGGGCGCGGGGCGCAGCCGCCGCCCCAGGCAGCGCTGCAGGCACCCGGCGCGCTGCAGCACCGGCCCGAGCAGCGCGGTCTCCCAGCGCCCGGGCCCGCCGGGGAAGGGCTCCTGGCGGGCGCAGGCGGCGCGGCAGGCGCGGCGGGCCGCCCGCAGCCCCGCGTAGCTGTGCAGGGCGCGCTGCAGCAGCTCGGCCGCCCGCGCCCAGTCCCGTGCCAGGTACGCCCGCACCCCGTCCGCGTACAGCAGATCGAACGGCACCAGCCGGCCCGGCGACGTGGCGGCCGCGGCGGCGGCGAGCAGGCTGAGGCACAGCAGCGAGGCCATGGCTGCGGGAGGAGAAGGCGGAGAAAGACGAGAAGGGGTCCGGGCCGGGCGGGCGTCCTGGCGGGCCCCGGGCTCGGCCCACCCCGGGGGCGGCGCCGGTCCGGGGCCGCGGTGGGCGGGCAGGCTCGGCCCAGGTCCTGCTGCGCCCGCCGAGAGCCGCCGCTGCCTCAGGGGCTCCCGGTGCTGCTGCCGCTCCCGGTGTCTGATGTGGCCTCTGGTCCGGGCGGGCCCCCCAGCGCGAAGCCTCCCTTTGGGGTGGGTCACCCAAACGCTTCCAACGAAGTCTCTCCTTGGATTCACGCTTGGACACTTCATACTCCCATCACATGGAGAACTGCTTTGGGGGTGAAGTGCTACCTATCGCCCTCTGACACTTCCAAATCTTTGCCCATGGCTGGACCTACAGCCAGCACCAGCCAGAAGGGCCATCTCTCACACACCTCTTGCTGTGTCTGGAGCCAACTCCAGACCTCACTACTCGCAGTTTTGATGGTGTGGGTAATTGACAGTGGCCTTCCCGCAGAAGCTTCTATCAGTTTTCCTGTTTGGCCGAGAAATTCAGGCCATCTGAAGTTTCACACAAAGTCTGCACTGGAATCAACAGTTTGCAAAGGTGAAATAAGATACTATGGGTCATGGTCTTCTTGGAGAGAAGAAGCCCAGACTTGCCTCAAGGCAAAACCTTTTTGCTGAGCAATGTTAGAAACCCAAGGCCCCTCCTGTTTAGCACCACTGAAATGGACAGAAGACCTTTCACCCAGTCTCCCATGACAACTCCTCTAAGGGCATCACTCCCTTTCCCGGGCTGCTAAGCATCTGTTGCCTTTCAGACAAACTGACAAGAAAGGATGAAGAGGGAGGAAAGGAGCCTCGCACATTCTGCATTTCCCTTCCAAAAGCCTGTGAAGCTTCATTAAGCATCGGGCCAATCACTTTGTTTCTATGGAAACAAAATTATTACTAATATAGTATTTTAAAAACAGACACACGATTGACACTCCAAATATAGAATTTTAATACCATTCTGCGTCTGCCTTGTCTCTTAGGGCAGAGCGGATGCGAGGGTGGAGTTCACAAAGGGACAGGACTGGCAAGGGTGCCAAGTGGCGGTGGCAGCGGTGGATGTGTTTGTAACCTGAGAGCAGGCACAGGCTGTCTGTCCATCCATCAGTCCATTGTGCTCCCTTCTGCGGATCTGTCCCACTTCTTTTTCCCCCACCAGCATGGGGTGCCTTGTTTTCTGCCTGCTGGCGAGAAAGATGAAAATGCAAATTAGTGATCGGGTCCCGGGATAAAGGGAACGTTTGAAGTTTTATTTAAAAACTGTGATGGCACTGAATGTTTTTGATGCTGTCTCTCATAGTTTGGGGTCCTGGAAGGTCTGTGGCTCGCAGGCCTCGAGGGTCCTTTCACACGGCGCCTGCTCTCCATCCTGCAGATGCCAGACTTCATTGCCAAGAACGGAGCAGCGCCGTGGCCGGTCGGAATTCTCCTCCTCCCTGCTGCCGAGGGAGAGGCGGCGGTCGCGGCGTGATGCGAGCAGGAGACGGGAGTGCCGTGGGCTGCAGGCTGGGGTGGGTTGTGGCGTCTCGTCGATGAACGTGGTGATCTCATCTCGGAAGAAGCAGGCGCTGGAGCTGGAGCCCCGGGGCAACAGCCCCCCCTCCAAAAATTGCCGTAGGGTCGTCAGCTCATCTTCTGGGGGCCGCCGGCGGTGCTGGTAGTCATGCAGCTGGGGAGGCAAGAAACCAGGGCCCCCAGGCTTGCGGGGGGTGGAAATGCGGATGTCGTCAGATGAAGACCACTTGTGTAGGAAGGATGGAGCAGAGCGGTGGGCGGAGAAGATGTTAGTTTCATCATGTGACATTCTCCGTGAGATAGGGACCTGGAAAACAGAGAGGGGGGCAGGTGATAGAAGACTTGAAGAGTCAGAACAGGAAGGGAGTAGCTGAGGTTTCCTCAGAGAAGAGAGTCAAGAGGACACAAAGGCATGGGAAACTGACAGAGAAGGAAGTGGGTTGTGGGGCTGCCTCGCTAGCTTTTGGCTCACCTGCAGGTAGTGCACCTTGTCCTGGGGCAACAACATGTGGTGCATAGGCAGCAGCTTGATGTCTCGGGAGTCCCGCTTTGCAGCTGCAGCGCCGTTCGCATCAAATCTCACTTTGCAGATCCTGCCATCACCATAATCATCACACACACCATCTGTTGGCAAAGACAAGAACAGCAGTCAACACTTTTCAGTCAGAAGAGGAGCATTATCAGGGTGCCTGGACACCATCCTAATGTTATCTGACTTGTGCTGCCCTACTTGCAGCCCTCAGAGCTCACCTCTTGAAGAAGGACCTCATCTTTCTGCTTGCAGCAGCACTAAAGCACCCAGTCAGAGCCCTGTTTCTTCTGTCTCGCCCTTGAATTGCACACTGCCAGGTCTTGGGACCCTTGAATCGAGCTGGGCTGAGGCCCAGCAAGTCGCTTCAGTTGTGGTTTGGCAGCCACATACACAATGTATCTATGCTCACAACTAGTGAGGAGGATGTCGCACTAATGCTTCCTGGATGCTGGTCCTAAGGCTGCAAGTGAGTGGCAGAGGCTCTCTACAGAATAAATTTTCTCACGGTTTCTGACCCCAAGCTGTAACATGAATGTCCCTGAGCCACCCGCAACACCACAAGATCCTTTTCCCAAAGACCCCCTCTTTTGGGGAGGTTGGTTAGTGAAGAAAAGTGACTGTGGTGAGGTGAGGACCTTACCATCCTCTGTGTCTTCCTCAGACATGATAGCCACACACTGCTCCCACACGGTGCGGAGATCTGCTCGGTAGCGCTCACAGGACCAGATGAAAGAGGGGAGCAGCAAGGTCTGCACCATGGAACACCAGAGCACAGCCAGAACCATCCAGGTGGGGGCCGTATCATAGCGCAGGCTGAAAAAACTCACGACCTTTAAGGTAAGAAAAAGTAACAATGCCAAGAAGACACAAGTAGGGATCAAGGGGCAAAGGTAAACATGAATCAATTCTGTGAGAGAACATAATCTGTCTCTAAAGGATTCATCAAGTAATTACCCTGTGTCCCTTTAAAAAACTGCTCCTGGGGTCTTGCCCCAGGTTTGCTGGACCATATTCCAAGCTGTCATATCTCTAACATGAGACCTGGTGCTAGCATCCCTTCTTCCTGTGCTCATTATCGGCTGGAGCTAAATAGGTGCTAACAAAGGACACAGCCACTGGCAAAAAAATAATCTGTGACTCAGCCTCTCCTCTTTTAAGGGTTCTTTTTGAGAACTTCTCTAGCTCTTCAATTTTGCACAGACTCGACCGGCTAGCCAAAACCTGAATGCTGCCTACAGCCATACAAGCAGAAAGAAAAAGACAACTGGATGTATCAGCTGTTAAAGCTGGTGTATCAGTTCTCCGGAAGTAAACTGGAGCAACAGAAATCTCATTATTTTCACAAGTAAGTTTGCAGAATAATTTCCTCTCCTCTTAGCCTCTTAAAACTTGCACAGTGGTTTTAGCTGTGTGGTGTGTATTCCCCAGGCTTAGACTTAAGAAAATGTTGCTGCGGAAGGATGAGAGAATTACTGCAATCTTTTTAAAACCACCGCTCAGAATAACACAGATTCAGATGCGGCAGTTCTGCGGCTGGTGGGACAGGAGAGATCCTTCTCTAAAACTTGAGAGAAAAGCAAATCTGGTTTAACTGCAGACTCTGAAGGGAAAGGGAAAACTGGATGCTTACCAAGATAGGCACCCCAGTGAGCGTGTCATACAGGAAGACAATGGCGCTTATGAGGTTGGTCATCTGCAAGGAGGTCTTGGCAGACTCGGAGCCGTCCAGTGAAGACCTCCTTTTGCCTCGTACATCCTCCACCACAATGGCTGGCACATTGAAAGTGGTGTGTGCTGATGAAGAGCAGGATGACGCTTCCTCCGCTCTCTGATGGTGGCACCGCCGGCGTCTTCTGTGTGCCCACAGGGTTTGGTAAAAGGTGATACCCACGCACACCAAGCCCATGACGATTCCTCCGAGCAGCAGGAGGCTAAAGCAGACACCGAAGCCCAGCCCTATTTTGCTGACAATGAACTGGCAGCCACGGGCATAGTAACGCTCACCATTGTTGTGCCAGCCGATGGAGGGCAGGGTGGAGAGGATGAATGACACCATCCAGATCCCCATGACTGCATGCAGAGCCTGCTTTTTGGCGTTACTCAGGCGGTAGTTGACTGGCCACCTCACCATCCACATCCGGTGGTAGGAAAGGGAGGCCACTGTGAAGCAGGTGGCCAGCGCCAGGGTGTAGTACGTGGAGACAAAGACCTTGCAGATGCTTTCATTCCAGTCGTAGTCGGAGGACTCGCGCCGCAGCTGCACCACGGCATAGGTGGTGAGGGGTACTGCTGCCATAAGGATGTGCGTGCCAGCAAGGAAGCACAGCAGCAGCTCCAGAGGCTTGTGTTTCTGTTGTTTGGCCGTGATGCTGAGGATAATCCAAGAGTTGGCCAAAAGAGCTAACATCCCACATGCCAGCCACCACAGTGAGTTGTTGTGCAAGGTGGACTCTGATTCAGAGTCCCCCATGCTGCCACCCCTGCTAGACTGTACCCTGCCTCTGCTGCTGGGATTCTGTAGGAGGATGAGTGGGATTCTGCACTGGGGGAGCCACGTCTCTCCTCATCTGCTGCTGCAATGTGAGTTGTTTGCACGCTGGAAGGGTTTCTCAAGGCATTGCCACCAGGTGCCAGGCAGAACAGCCGTCAACTCTGTCTCGCTTCCAGTCTTCCCTTTCCCTCCTGATTATATTTCTTCCCCTTGTTCTAACTTATTCATCTGTTTTTTTCCCTTGTTCTCTTTCTTTTTCTTCCTTCCACCTTTTTTCTCTCTCATGAACACTTGCCAGTGCTATTTCCCCTCACTCACTTAGGCTCACCTTTTTTTTTTCCTCCCCATCTATTACATCACTCTCCTCCACTTTTCTCCCAAATAAAAATCTCCCCTTACTTCATGTGGCCACCAGATAACTTCTGATTCAGAGACCACCTTCTGCTGGGACTGATGAAGGCTACACACAAACAGGGACTTCTAGGGATTCCAAACAGTTTGGCAGAAGCAAGAGCTTGCTTCCCAGTGTCCTAGGGAATGAGGAGTTAGGCAAGCGTTTCAGAGAGGACAGGGGAAAGAGCAAAGGTGCTGACAAAAAAGTGAGGGTGGTGCATACACTGCATGTAATTCCCCTCTAACCAAATGCCACTGTGCTCAGGGCCAGGTAGAGGTTCCTGCCAAGGCTGTCAGAGAGCTATCAATGAAGAAGGAAGGGTGAGAAATAAGATTCAAAGGGCTGCCTACCCAAGACCTCACCGCGCTCTCACTACACTGTCCTTTTTGCTGTGCTCTTTTTGCTGGTCTTTAAAGCTTTCCTGCACAGGGCACAGCTGGCAAACAATAAGGAGATGGCAGGGAGGGGAAGATCCTTTTCAAAGGTTCCCTTGGAGATTCAGGGCATGAGTTTCACTGTGGAAGAGAGAAAAGAGAAAAAGTAATTTAAGATCATTCTATCTTCCCAGATCTCTCCCTCTCTCTCCTTGCCCACACTAACACCTTGTCATGATGTAGACAGTGTGGAGCATTCCCTGTGTCTTTCATGGAACAGAAGAGCCAAATTTGCACCAGTCCCTGCACAGCTCAGGCTGGACTCTGGTTCACACCAACTCAATCCAGTACACCATGCTCCCTGCCCTTCCAGTCCTAGGCTGCCTACCCAAAGCATTACTAATGCCATTTCTGGCATGGAAGGTCTGATCTGCATCATCTCTTGCAATTCCAACCTTGCTATCCCCATGCATGTGCTGCTAGACCCCTTGTTTCAGCTGTTCAGCTCCCACAGCCCCAACAGTCTTTGGACCTCAGCTTCTCTCTGTCAATGATCTGGTTTTTAACCTGCTACTCCCATCCCGTCCCATCCATGGGGGCATTCCATCATTCCAATAGTACTCTGCCATTCCACATTCTTGGAACACAAGTCTTTCAGCCACGTTTCTGCTGGAGCAGTTCTGGTATACAAAGATGCCCCCACCAGTCACAAACACAGGGAACAAGACTACTAACCTATTCCTGAGACTACTTACCTTTGCCCTCCCTGGTCCTACCAGCTCAGACCCCTTTCTCTGTCTTCATGCATAGGGGACACCCAAGCAGTACATGCCAGGAAGGTACAGGCCTGCTCTGTGTCTTGACCAGAGCAGATGTAAACTTGTATCTCTATGTGGACGGCTCAGTACCCAAGCTTGAGCTAGTGGGTCAGTTCCCACTCCTCCTTCCTTCTGCTTCTCCCTATTTTCTCATCCTCTCTGTGACCACCTGAGGCTTTGCCTCCTTTCCTCCCTGCTTGGAGCGGTTTGCCATGATTGGATTGGCGATGCCCCTTTCTACTCTGTTTCATCTTTTTCCCCCCAGCACCACCACTCTTGCAGTTAGGCCTGTGGCCTCTGGAGACAGTTACAGAACTACCCGTCTCTGATAATCCCAGGGGAACGAATTTCCTTGCAGCATCTCCAGTCGCCCTTCCCACCCAGCTAGTTCTGGTGGCCCACACTGATCCCTCGATGGGGCTGGAATCCTCCCGATTCTGCTGGCTTTGGGGCCCAATTCTACTTCAAGCTGTGGTCCTCCCGCTCACAGTGACCGGAGTGCCCCAGAACTAACGCAGGACGGATGCCCATGTCGATAAAACCCGTCCTCACCTAG
>VRYO01002772.1:2556711-2597893 GCA_009812075.1 Sialia sialis | reverse complement strand
CGGCGGCGGCGGGGGCCGGGGGGACCCATCTTACCTCTCGCCGGAGCAAGCGCTGCCATGGCGACGGGCGCCCCGCGCGGCTGTGCGCGCCTCTGCCCGGCTGTGCCGGCCCCCGGCCCCGGCCGCCTCAGCAGCTCCGGCCGCCGCAGGCAGCCGCCCCGGCCCCGCGCTCCGGCCACCGCCGGGCGGGGCTCGGCGAGGAGCGAGGGGCGGGGAGCGCCGGCGGGGGACGGCGGCGGGAGCACAGCCGGCCCGAGCAGCCAGGGGGCGGGACGGGCGGACGGGCGCGGGAGCCGCCGCCCCGGCACCGGCCCCCGCCGCGGCCCCTCCGCTGCTCCCGACGGGGCGGGCTGCGCCCGGCCGTGCTCCCGGAGCCGCGCTTGCCATGGCCCAGGCACGGCGGCTCCCCGTCGTTCGCAGCCCTCCTGCCCTACGGGGCCACAGGGGCCGACCCCACAGTGCCACTGGCAGGACAAGAAGGCGCCGGCTCCCTTTCCCAGAGAGGGACATGAGGAGGCACCGAGGCCGTAGGAGACGTGGGGAGGATGGGTGCGAAGTGAGAGGAAAGGCAAAGAGCTGGTGCTGCAAAGGGTGCTTAGAGGGCAAGGTGCCCAGGGCACAGGATGCTCAGGGTGCCTCAGTTTGCTCAGCTGCTGTGGCCTCTTCCATCACCAACCAGCAGCGTAGTCCTACAGACAGGGGAAAGGGGGAAGAGAGGACAGGAGACAGAGCGGGACTAGTGCTCAGAGGAATTCTTCGGTCATGTCAGAGGGGTAAATCTCCCCCTCCAGCTGTGTCACCTCAGCCAGGGCAGTCCTGGCTAGAAAGTCTTCACAAGACAATAGGCATTTCGTTTTCCTGTTACCCTGATCTTGCTGCTGAAGTGAAGGCACCAATACCTTGTCTTCATTCGTTTTACGGCTTGTTGTCTGCTAATAGCTCTGTGCTGCTTTCCTCCATCAGAACTGGGATAAGAGTCCGTGTTGGTGGACAGTTGAGGAGCAGCTGCATTAGCACCTCAGTTTGGATCAGGAGAACATGAACTATTTAGGTGAAAGGACCTGCAAGATGTGCAGCAAATATGCTCTGACCATTGTGAGAATTCAGCTTTGCTTTGGGCTAGGGCTAGCCTGAAGTAAGTCCCCAGACATTTACAGCGGCCAAAAAATCTTCGACATCAGCCGTTTCCCTTACAGATCTGCTTCTGCTTCATCACCCTGTTTGCTGAAGTGGACCTACGGATCCAGGATCTGCTCAGTTTTATCACCCTGCTGACAGGGCAGATTTCATTTCTCATTTTCAGTATTGGATGAGGTGTCCCCAAGTGTCTTGGATAGCAAGGAATTTGTGGGATTTGTACAAATCTGGGATTTGTAGGATCAGCAGAAGGAGAGACTCCTGAGGAAGAAAGCTGGAGGTACTGCTGGTTCTCAGGCCCAGGGGCAGCAGCAAAGGCAGTTCCAGAGGTAAAAAAGAGATTTGCATTGCAGTCGCTGTTGTGAGTGAGGTCTGTTTTGAAGACAGTGAGTAGAATGAGGAATCACTGGAATAGATCCATCTTTGTGTCCAGTAAGTGATAAGAGATATTTTTGAGGAAGACAGGTGGTGACATGCTGCTGTGATCTGGATATTCTTTGGCGTGAGGAACTCCCACAGAGTGGGAGTTCAGGTGGTTCAGCTCAGTGGCCAGTCCAGCAACAGCAGGAGCCAGAGATGTGAGAAGGGACAGTAATGGCCCCCCTCTGTCACTTTTTAACCTGTATCGTTTGCGGGAGGTTTATACCTTGAAGTGAGAAGATCTGTATCCACAAATGTAAACATTCGTGCAGCTTCAATTGTGTCATTTGTATGAATTGCTTAATGTATAACTTCCACATCACGGTCCTCTTCTGATTCAGGAGTTGAGTCTCCTTAGCATGTATGGGTGAATAAATCCTCGTGTTCTCTCAGGGAAACAGCAAACCAAGCTTCCAGCACTTGCTGCACTGTCTGTCTGCTTCCTCTCTACACAGGAAGGGACTAGCTTCAGCCCAGCATCATAGCTTAGGCTACACCTGACAATATTGGTGAGAAGAGCTGCATGTGAGCAGTCCTTCAGTCTCAAGGAAGCTTCTTGTGTTTGTAAATTAGTCTGGGTTGTTACTTTGAATGAAAGCAAAAAATTGAAGATTTACTGTGAAGCAGAACTAGCTCTGTTGGAAGAAGAGCTGTTACCCTAGGGCTGTCACACTCCCAAACAGATGCTTGTCCATCCATGTCATCTAAATGTATTTTAAAGATTTCCAGACATCTGGTTTCACTGGTCTTCATAAGAGGTGCATTGCAACTGTGTATGTGCTGCGTATTGACAATGCACCTGCAAAGGAGCACCAATACTCAGGCCTGGAAATCCTGGAGCCTCATAGTGTTCCCTGTGCATCTAGGAAGTCCAGGCTAGAAGTGTGACCCCCCCAAAAAGAATCATCTCTTAGGAGGACTCACACAGCTGGGAGCAATTTTTAGTTCCTACAGTCAGGCTGTATTCCGACCAGCAACCTGCTGTCTGAAGTCTCATCTCACTGAAATAGTCTAAGGCATCCGGGCCTGAAGAAACAGTGCTGTTACAATGTCGGGGTATGAAATGGTTTCTGGAAGAGTTCACTGCATGAAGATCAGTTATTTCTGGACAGCAGCTCTGCAGGTCCAGGGAAATGCACTTCCCAGCGGTGCCTTGGATCCTTAAAGGAACAGAGCTCATTAACAGCAGAATCCTAAAAGCAGAAGCATTTACACAACAGCCAAATGCACTTCACAGGGCTTTGATGGTTTGTAGCTCTTACTCAGGACTTTGATAGGGACTATGGGAGGTTTCATATGTTTCTCACAGATCATAAAATCCACCCTCAGAGCCCCAGCACAGCTTATATAGCCTCCTGCTACATTGGTGTGCTTGCAAGCAGGTTTCCTGGCATTCTTCCTGCCTCTCTGAACAGGGTGTGGTTAATGGCTAACAAGAATCCAGGCAAGCATCTCCCTCCAATGACAGCGACTGCAATGTAGATTTGTCATATCCAAACCTTAGGTTCTATTTCTAGCCCTGTACAGCAAGATTTAGTGAGATTTCTCGGATATTTCGTCTGCAAAATGGGCAATTGATAATTGCTCTCATCAGGGGGCAGATGACTAGTGCTGGTTATAAGCTTCACAGAAGTATTTAGGGCTCACAATGTATAAACTAGGATTTGGACTTGTGGATGCCTTTTTGCTACTAAATGTTTTTACTTTTACACAGTTGGGCACCGTCAATTTTTTTTCCTCTGTCGCGCACAGAAATATTTGTATGTGATATTTACCATGAGAAAAGGAATTGCCAGGGTAGCTTTGTCAAATATACGATGTTGTGATGCTGCATGCTGTTTTGCAGAGGTGTGTACGTCCTCCTGCTTCCCCCATCCCCCTTCCCATCCATGTAATGTTTTGTGTGTTTTTCTCTTCTGAGTGTTAGGGACCCCCTTTTCATCCCTCTTGCTCTTGTGGCATCACTGATATCCCAGCTCAGTGAATTCCAGTCTGTAAGAGATGTAAAACTGTCATTTCAGAATTTAATTATGCTGCTTTCCAAAATTACCGAACACTTACTTGTTTGTTCTCATACACAGAAAAGATAATTAGGAGCTCTTGAATCATTAGTCTGGGAACCCACAATATCTGGAAGGAGCCGAAATTACTTCTTTGCTTTAAATTTGTAACACTGAATTGCAATTTTTGTTTTACCTCTGGCTTCTCTAGGTATGTTTGAGGTTTCCCAAGGCCAGAACAATCACTTAATTCAAAAATAGCCTGGCCTTTCAGGAGCCCAGCTGAGATGCTAGATGCAGCTGGCCCCTGCCAGGGAAGCTCTCTGGCTCCCCTCGTTATTTTGGGTGGTGTGCCGGCCTCCCTGGAGCCACGGTCCTCACACAGCCAGCATCACTGTTACTGCTGTTCACCTCCAGAGTCTCATCTCCACACAGCACACGGACAAGCTCAGAGGAGGGACTTCCCAGCACTGGAGCCCGAAACAGGCATTTGATGCGAGCCAGCTGGTGCTGAAGCATTGAGGAGCTGGGGTTTCTCCTTTCGTCCTTTTTGATGCCTTGCCAGTGAGGCAATCTCTGCCACCACGTCTCACTCTGTTGTTCTTTGATTCTCCGAATCTGGAAGTACCTCTAAGACTTGGCCAAGCTGGCTGGAAAATGAACAGAAGGAGAGCCAAAGGCTTCTTCGGGGAGTTGGCGGGGGGGAAGCCAGTGAAGGATGCTGACAGGCATGAGGCAAAGGCTGTGGTTTGGAGGTGTTGTTCAGAGGTGAGTGCACTTACAAACCCTGGGCTTCCTCGTAGGAAATACTCACTTGGGGATACTCTCAGAAAGGAAACTAGTCCAGAGCTGAGCATCTTGGAAGAGTCTGGTACTCCAGCTCTACTCTCACCTTTGAGAAGGGTGGATGGAAGCTCTTCTTTCTCTGCAGCTGCATTAGGCTGGGTGATGAGCCATTGAAATGGACACTGAATACTGCCCTTCCTCTCCCTTCCCCCCCCACGCCTTCCAATCCCCAAGACAAAAAGAAATTAGAAGAGGCTGAAGTGCACAGCTTTTTCCCTTCTAGACCTTGGGAACATGCAGAGAAACACACAGGGTCATTTGGCTCTGAAGGCTGAGGGATGCGAGTGCTTTGCTGCAGAGCCTGCGGGGAGCATGAGTCACATGGATCGCCTCGGCAGATCCGGGCTGACAGCATCCACCAAATCACCGCCTCACGTTGCACTCAAAGGGCAGAAATAAACTGGGTAGCAGGAGGGGCTTGGGGAGGTAGTGCTGTGGGACGGGGTTATTTCAGCCTGTGTATTTCTAGCTCAGCAGAACTGGACAGGGCAGTATATCCTCAGCTGTGTCCAACCTCCTCCCTCTGCTGGAGCAAGGAGGTCTGTGGATCCTGACCGAGGGCCGTGCATTGGAGGTGGGTCCAAAGGTCTGAAGCATGTGCTTTTCCCCTTCTGCAGCCCAGAAACACGGGGAACAGTAGTACCAGAAAGACTGATGTAGTAGGAAAAATCAGCACTTCAGATATTTTTCCAAACTCATGCTTTCTGTGGTGTTTCCACATCGCTGCACAGAGCTCTTGCTGACATTGTCATTTTGTAAGTATCACCATGTATGCCATCATCTCAGGGCCACTCTGATGAGCTGTCACCACATGATAAAATAAGTCTGTCATTGTGTTTGCTGCTTTTCAGAGTTGTTTATTGCCGTGGTTTGTGTCATGTGTTAGTTCCATTGCATAGTGTAGATACACCCTTGTCACACACAGCAAAGGGAGAAGTCCTCAACACTTCCTGAGAAGGAGGACTAGGATACATGGAAGACAGCCTGTCAAGTCCTGGCTTGGGCAAGATGTAACTGCATTCCATTCTAGCTGGGGACTCATCTACCTTGACACATTTTGTGCAAGCTTGTTCTTATCTGGTTCAAATCTGTACCTCTGTGCTGCCTCGAAGCCCACATTGAAGCTTTCAGCATTACACTAGATGGAAGGCAAAGCCCAACTAGGACTGACTCTGTGGATGATGTTTCTCTCAATCAGGGCAGTCTATGCATCTAGGGAACAAAGGAGGTCGTCACATGAAAAGACAGACAGGAGAACTGCCAAAAAAGAGAGATTGATAAGATTAGAGCCTACAGTGCTTGCAGATGAGCTTCAAGTAGAGTAGGGCAGAACCACAACTTCTGAGATCAGGAGGCCCACTGAGGAATTGTACAGTGTTGAGGAAGGCCTGTCATTTTTGTTACACTCATGCAGAGTGCGTCTGTGCATCTGTGGATACGGCTGTGTGCTTACAGGCGTCCCAGTGGCACCATCACATCTGCTGTCATGCTAACCAGGCCACCTGGAAGCAGATGCTGGCACCTTCTGCTTTGATGGTGGGGGTGTGAGCCTGAGTGCTCTTTGCATGTGGGTCCCAGCTGTGCTTGGGGACAGAACCTTTGGTCACTTGTGAGGACTCTGTGTGCCTCTTCCAGCCTCTGGAAGAGAGGAGAGCTGCATCCTGGCTTTGACAGCTGTCAGGCAGCTCAGGCACCTCCATGTTCTCCAAGCCACCAGTGCTGGCATTGTCTGCTACCCATGCATTTTATCCTGGACAGGCCAGGTTTGATGGACCCTGTGCTGATAAGAAATTAACACTACACTGGCTGAAACTGGGACACAAGGTTTTTAATAAGCCCTATTTGCTTAACCTTTTATTGTCAGGCTGATTCTCTTGCTGAAAAAGTCATGGGTGGTGTTTTCTGGTAAAAGGGTGGTTGGTCAGAACCTCAGGTAAGCATCTGAACTGCTGGAGATGGCTGCAGTGCTAAAGGAGCTCCCAAGAGATGTTCACCCAGCCTGATGTTTTGTCCCATCCAGATGTCAGGTGGTATGGGATAATTTCTCTGCTTCAGATACCCGTGTGAGTTGAAAGAAGGAGCTGATTTGGATACTCAAGCAGTTGTTTAAGGTAAAGAGTCTGAACTGCAGAAACAAGGGTAGTTTTTTGTTGAGGGGACTGTGCCAAGAAGTTTGGCATGACCATTACACAGACCACCACTGACTTTGCGCTCATTTTCCCACATACAGCTCCTAAAATGGACCTGTCCTTAAGCCATGATGATGCCCTCTTTAGCAGATCAATGGGCCACAGCTGGCTCCCAAGATATGCTAGCAGTTCAAGAACAGGAGCAGGAGCAGAAGGAGCAATTGCGTGCACCAGGATCTGGACCGAGGTATTTTTTTAATGTAGTAATGTGCATGCAAGCACAAGCTATAGGAAGGAAAGTGGTGCCAGTGTGGGCCTTTGTCACTCCTGTTTGAGTGCAGATGACGGTGGATGATCAGGCCTGACACCAGTGGGGCCCACACCTGCTGCCACAGCTGCCTGGGCTGCAGGATTCCCCCTGGCTCACAGGTGTTGCCTGTGCCGTTGTTGCTGCCTGTTTATTGTCTGTCAGTAACATGACTGCCCCACAGAAACGCCCTCCTCCAGCACCAGGCATCCCATGGAGGGTCTGGACTACGGGGAGCCCTTCCCACAGCCCAGTGCCCCTCTGTGCCTGTCCCCAGCAAGGCCAGCACAGATAAACAAGCCAGGACTGCAGCCAGTGACAGCTGTAGGACCCCAAGGCCTTTGTGACCTGCCACTAGCAGACAGTAGAGCAATTTCTATAAACACAAGACTTCTGTGTACATATTTTAACGGCATTTTTCTTTCAGGACGTTCTGTCATCTCTAAAACATGCTTTTAGTTCCATCTGAAATTTCCTGGGCTTTTCACTCCCTCTTCTCATCTCAAAAAAAAAAAAGGGTCATTTTGGTGAGAAACATTTTCAGTGCTTTTCTCAGAAGCATCTGTTCTCTGCACTCTGCGGGATTAGGCAGCTCAAGGCTGGTTTGTTCTCCTAGGAAATTATTTTCTCACTCCCTTCCCAAACTTACCTTCTAAATCAACATTCAGGACTTCTTCAGGCTCTGACTTCCAGAATCTATTGGTATCCTTAACTATCCTCCCGACAAAATTAGTTCTGAATTATCCCACTAGTTGTGCTGGTTTTACTTGTTTGTTGGCTTGTTTACCTTGGGAGAGATGAAAGCTACAGGCTGAGGGATAAATATGGGGGATCAGATATGTAGGTCTAAGGGTGAATATTTAGGGCTCAGACTGCCCAGGAATGGCAAATAAGCATGGACAGACAGGTTTCATAGAGAGCAAAGAGCTGGTGCATTAAGAAAGCTCATGGGCAGCCAGGGAGGTTGGAGATAGTGAGAATCAGCATTTCACATCCTAGCAGGAGAGAGAGAAATGTGAATTTGAACCAGACAAGAGTGCCTCAGAAAAAATGTAGTCCAGCTTGCAAAAAATAACTCCCAACCCCAAAGTAATTTATTGTCGCTCAGGCAGATAAAAGAAGCGCATAAAATTGGTTCCAGGTCAAATTAAGTGCATGAACAAAATACAAGCATATTATATATGTGCATGTGTATATAAATGTGTGTATATATATATACACATCTGTTCAGCATCTCTCATTATAGAACTGGGGATCAATCATAACCCCTCAGGGTTTCTTGTCTTGTCCATTGGCTCCTAGCCAGACAACCTCCCTCCATGGCATTAGACTAGAGGAACGACGAAGGAATAAAGAATTACATTAAAACAGGAGAAAGGGAGATGGATTCACAGAGCTCTGTGGGCTGCCAGGTGTTTAGGTACAGGCAGAGATTTCATCAGTCCTTGTGATGCCAGTGTTGCACTATTACTTCTTCAGTCGGCTGCAGGAGAAAAGTACTACATGAGTACCACCCTCCACTTTTTTTACATAGAATAATGACTGTCTGCCTCTGTAGCTGAGGATGCGAACAGTTACTTGAGCATCCACATAGCTGCAGTTGAGGTGTCAGTTACACTGAGCTGCTTACTTGGCAAAGAGAGAGAGAACAACTGTATCAGCACTTGTACTGCACAGATTTATCTAGATTTCGATGTATCTATATAGGCTTTGTCCTCTCTTTATGGGGATTATTTTTTAACCTTGATAAAATGCATGTGAAAACTAGGTGAATTCTTTGACACATGTTATGCTCTTCACCATATATACAGCCCAGTTGTGATGCAGCATTTACCAATAAACATTCTCACTGAATTCTTGGTGATAGTGGAAAAAAAATTAGGTGAAACTATCACCGTTTGCCAATGTCACCAGTGAAAATGAAGCAGAAGTCCTGTTTTGTACCCAAACATTCATTAAACTCATTCATGCAATCATTTATACTTCCCTTTGTGCTCTATTTCCAGGGACAGAAAAGCTGTCAGTGTTTCCAACAGCTGCTTCTAATGCCTGATACCATATAAGCTTAAGGACATGGAAGAGAGCATATTCTCTGCTGAGAAATCCTTGCTCCCATGAAAAGGGTCATGAACGATGGTGTATTTCATATCACCAATGCTTTTAGGAAAGGGTACAAATCAGAGTGTTCTGTGATTTTTTTTTCTCTTCTTTTGTTACTCCTGGGAGGTTATTGGCAATTTTCACTGACTGCAGTCCAGAGCTGTGCTAGCAGAACTGGAATTAAATTGTGGACATCATGGATTTTTAAAATTTGGGTTTCATCCTCGCGCTTGGTTGTGTGCCCTCCACCTCCACAACTTTGATATCCAAATCTCAGATCCTCCCAAAGGACTTTGGAGCTCCTGCCTGGGTTCGGCTAACATCTCTCAACATTAAGATAATTTGAGTGAAACCACTCTGCTCAAAAGTTTCCCAGCATAGTGCTACCATGGGTTTGGGATTTAGCACAGCTCATAACTCTTAAGCAGGATTTAACATGAGTAAGAGCTGAAAATGCTGAAATGCAGCTGTACTGTTTCACCAAAGAGGTGAAATTTCAATTTCTCCCCACTCAATCACCCAGCTCCTCTCTCTTGAAAACAGTCTTTGCCCATTCTGAGTGCCCTCATTGCCACTTACTGTTGACACTGACACGTCTTGTTTTCCAGCAAGTATTGTCTTGCTTGTGCCATTCTTTTTGCCCGTTGCTGCCAGGAGAAAAGGGACAAAGAATAACTGGATATTTTTATGCTTCAAATGCTTTCCTCTGTAGTAAATCTGTCTGACATCTGGAGACTGCTCATCTCAAAAACTTGCTTGAGTCTAAGGATTGACCCTTTGTCTGTTCTGCCCTGCACCCAGACAGGAAATCAGATTGTTCCTGTGGTTTGGAGAGCCCGTTATCGCTGCACCTTTCACAGGGACCATGGCACTCACCCTTCTCCGCTGCCAGCTCATACTACTGATGATGCACAGGCACCCAAGGGCAAACACCAATAAACTGCCTCCAACACTTGCTCCAATTATCACATAGTTAGTCCAAATAGCAGCTTCTTCTGTGGGAGAAGAAAAGTGTTAAGACACAGAAACAAAGAGAATTTTATAGCTTTGGGGTTGGGGCAGGGACGTGATGCTAATTTCCATACCCACGTGGTAATGAAGGCTGATTTTTCTATCACTGTCTTCTATGAGGTGACAGCTCCACAGCCCCGCAACACTGATGTTCACCTCCAACTTTACTTCATTCTGCTTTGAGTTCTTAATGTCCATCTTAGTCCCATTCACACGTTCCCAGCGCAAGTAGGCATTGGGTAGGAGCGGTCCAGAGACGTGGCAGGTCAGGGTCATATTGGCCCCCCTGGAGAGTGGCCCAACAGGCTTAGCTGAGACTGTAAAGGTGAGAAAGGGACATATGAGGGAGGGGAAGGGAAGATGGGTCCATCCGTGCTCTTGTGCCTTCCAGGTTTCTGCAGCTCCTCCTCTTCATGACCCATTTCTCTTCCTCTCACCTTTCAGCACCACCAGCTCTATCTTGCTCTGTGCATGTCTTCCTTGGTACTCCAGCTGGCACTGGTACTGGCCAGAATGGTTGAAATACACTTTGGGGAGCTTCACTTCTATGGTACTTTCAGGTTTTCTTTCAGGTATCTCAAACAGAAAGTTGCTGCCTTTTTTGGTCTCATGCAGCTGTCCTTGTGGTGTGACATTGAAATCAAGCAGCTCATGAGGGTTTGCACCTTCCTGTTGTTTCCAATTCAGCTGTCCTGTGAAACCTTCTTTCCATTTTATCTTCTGGGTGTTCAGATTCCATGACAAGATGACACTGCTATCAACAGTTGCATACTTTCTTTCCAAATCTGGATTCTGAAAACCTGAATTTAGAAGAGACAAGGAATACAGAGGCAGGAAAAGCCATGGTTACACTTCCCCATGTCTACCCTTGATCCAGGGTGAGGCACACTGCACTCAGCTTAAAAAGGACTTGGAGAAAAGCCACAACATCCTCCAGGAAGGTTAAACAGAGTCTGAGAATAAGACAGCAGAAAGATCCAAAACTCCCAAGCACAGCAGAGCTGAGAAGAACAGACCCTGAGGAAAGGAGAATCTTCTCCTCACCAAGCCTGGAGAGGAAAATGAGTGGCAGAGTGGAACAGAGCTCAGGGAGCAGAACAATCCCCAAGCTGCTGGGAAGTCAGTCCTGGAGCACCAGTGCTTGGGATGTGGAGATTAAAAGGTAAACTTATGAGATGAAGGAAACACTGGTTCCCTAGCCTGGGTATGAGTTCCATTTTTGTTGTCACATACCTAATACCTTCACAGCAAAGGGGATGTTCTGATCAATCAATGGAGAGTCTGAATGGACCTGACACACCCAGGTCCCGCTGTCCATAGCCTCCAGCTTCTTTAAATTCATTATGTATTTTTGACTGCTCTTCTTTTGTAATTCTGGTGTTACTCTGTTATTGTTACTGTCAAACAATGTGATTCTGAGATCGGGTAGAGGACTGGATGAATTTTGCATTAAAATCAGCTCAGGGACTTCATTTTGCAAAAAATACCCATCCAAAGAGATCATCACTGTAAAAAGAAAAAAAGCACAGCCAGTCAGTTCCTCCTCCTGTGAGAGAGAGACAAGTGTTACAGCAAAGAGAACATGGAGATGCTGTGCTCTGGAGATGTAGGAGAAACGAACTATGATAGACCAGGACAGAAGAAATGCAGCTGGATAAATAATCCCAGCAGAGATGCCTCCCCAAGCTCTATGATCCTCTCCCCTCCACGGACTCACATTTAAAGATATGCAGTGAGGTGTGGACTTTGTGAGAGCCATATTCACAGGTGTAGATGCCAGCATCAGAGAGATTCAAATTCCGCATCCACAGCTGCTTATATTGCATCTTGATGGCAAATCGATCAGCAATGAAAGCTGGTCCTTTTGAAAAAATAGGCTTGGTTAGGAGGGAAGAGGTTTCTCAGCTGTATGAAGGAAGAAGGGATAATGAATTGAAACCTTACTTCTCCAAGGTATACCCTTTTCCATATGCCATAAAGGAGTATTGTAGTATTTCCAGCGCACAAATGTGTCCCGGGGTAATTTTGAGTCAGGAAGTATGCCTGTGCAGTTCAGGGTCACCTCCCCTCCTGCGAGCCCAGTCTGGAATTCGTGTTGGTGAGCCATACTGGAGATCAGACCTGAAAGCCAATACCCACCAAAAAAACACGGAAATTCACTTTCTGAAGGGTGGCTCAGTAAGCACTTTCCAGCCCTCCCTTTCCCAAACACTGAAATCATCCTCAGTTTCTGAATTTGTCACTCTTTTATATCATTAATCAACCAATCAAGATCTTTTATTACCTGGCTAATGGTTATTTTATTTCACACATATTCAGATAAAAGTAAAAATACCAGTTTTCATGGTGAGCTGACCATCATTCATAATTTTGAAGTGTCAACAATTTTACTGAAACAACCTTTTTCCACTGGATAAGACTTAATTATTCTACTGGTAGCAGATGAAGGACAGCATATGTCAGCCCTCCTTCACTTCCCAGTCAACACTGACAAATTTTCTCACACTTTGCTTCCTTCTTTTTGCACAGACAAAGACTGAAAACACAGAAAAATGAAGAAATAAAGTAAAAAAAGAAAGAAATAAAGAAGGCTGACCTAATGTCAGGTTCCTGCTCTTGGGAGTAGGGCTATGTGACAGTATAAGAAATAAGATATATAAGGTTGAAGAAACATTAGGAGTGATTTCATGGGAGAATAATTTCCTTTCCTTCACTGTAAAGAAGATTTCTGCAGAAGACCTTAAGAAGGAGATGGAGTTGCCAGAGGTAAGATTGGGAAAAACAAGGTTGTGGTGTCCTGCCTCATTGCTTGTAAGTTCTCAGAGATGCCTTACTTGCAAGTCCCCCAGGTGACCTGAGTAGTCAGGAGCTGTAGAAGTGTGAAATGAAAAGTTTACATGAGTTTAATATAGGGTTTGCTAGAAGTGGCATCCCTCTAAGAGGTAATCTGCTAAAGTACCAATACAGATTTTTGATAATTGCACATTGAACTACAGAAGTTTATGATTTTGTCTTAAACTGTGAAATTGGAAATGTGGTTAATAAGAGTTGGTATCTTTTGCTTTTTATTTGGTTCTAGGGTGTGCAAGAGATTTCCAATCTGTCCTCTGTGACCAGAAGAGTCAAAGCTGACTATCTGAGAAATGCAGGCTTGGCCTTATTCACTGTCTTTCCTTTCTTGGAAAATGAGCACTAAAAAGTCCACCAAAGTTTGTAGCATTAGCACTCAAGCTAAGCAAGCCAGTAGCATTCCATTTGCAAGGGCAAACCTGTGATGGGATTCTGAAGATTATATCACAGGTGTGGTTAAGCATCACAGATATGTTTTTGCCCAGACAATTGGAGACAGTGGGGCAGTATTTTCCACTCTGCTTGCTGTGTGTCCTGGTTCTCACTGGACCCCTCCCTCCTGCATCTCTATGGGGCAGCTCCCCAAACCGGTGCGTCCTGGTTTTGGCTGGCAGGCTCAGCAGGTGAGCTGGGAACAACCTGAGTCCCAAAGCTAAACCATGTGAGGAACCTTATACAACACATCAGAAAGAGCCTAGAAATACGCTGAGTGTTGTGAGGCTTGTGAAAAGGCTGTGAGAGCCATGAGGGTTTGCTGAGCCCAGGACTCACCCAGATGCAGAAGCAAGAAGGCGGTAGACACGCGGCTCATGGCTTTGCCGCACGACTCCATCGCTGTGGGAACGCTCCTCCTGTCCACGGAGAGCAGGCTTGGACAGAATGTCACTGCCAAGGGATCTTATCCTGGAAGAACCAAATGCTCTGTTAATAATGTTTGATTTTCAGACCTCAATGGATGGGAATTATGTTCTCAGTCGGCTCCCACCATCCTTCAGCGACAGCAAAATGGAAGTGTATTGGGAAAGTCACCAGAGCCCTTTGTTTCAGCAAAGAATCCATCTGCAGCATGCCCCTGGAGTTTGTTAATAAACATTTCATTTTACTCATCCCTAGGCTTCTGGCATTCGTCAGGCAGCAGCTGTTTATACTGCCAAGAGTTCTGTGCTTTTTTACTTCTCTATGGTGGGTTATCATCACTCTTGCAGAGATTAAAGCTAAACACATACAGCCAGCTCTGCTGGAAGTAGAGTGAAGTAATTATTTATCTCTATTTGGCACACCTGAGGTCTCATCTAGGATACAGGGTACAGTTTTGGGCCCCCAGTACAAGAAGGATGCCAACAAACTGTACGGAGTTCAGTGGAGGGCTAGTGGGATGGTGAGGAAGTTGGAGCACCTGACATACAGGGAGAGGCAGAAAACTGGTCTTGATAGGGAGAAGGGAGCCAAAGTGGGATCTAATTTCAGTTTCCCATTATCTAATGGCTACTCCTAGAAGAATAAGCCACATTCTCCTCAGATGTACACAAGGAAGGAACAGGAGGCAGCAGCCATATGTTGAGCAAGGAAATGTTGACTAGATAGAAGGAAAACTTTCGTCCTACTGAAGGTGGTTCAGCAATGGAATAGATGCCAAAAGATGCCAGGCAATCTCCACCACTGGAGATGCTCAGAAGTTGCCTGGTCAAGCCCTGAGTAACGTGCTATAGTTTTAGAGTCAACTCAGCTCTGAGCAGGAGAATTAACTGAAAACCTCTCGATGTCCCTTGCCATCTAAATATTTCCATTAAATTTTGTGATTCTATGATTACAGTTACCTTTAGGCTGTTGCTAATACTTTTCTTTTGGTTTGGGTTTATTGTTTTGGGGTTTTTTTAACTCCTTACCTTAAAAATCTCAATCACCAGCAAATCTGATGTTGGAAAGACCTGCTTGAATTCTTGGGACTGTTCAATGAAAAGTATGGGGAGAAGGAAGGAATGCAATCCAAAAGAAGAAATTGCATTAATGGTAGCAAAATCTTAAGTGGGAACTGGAAGCTAACGATCATGTTAAGGTGAGTTATCAAATTAGACACAGTTTCTGACTGTAGCAAAGACCAAGTGCTGGTAATAGCTGCAGCTGGGTGGGCTGAAGGGGACCATGGCCGCTGGTGCAAGGACACTCCTGAGCTCTCCATTCTTAAACCAAGCATGTATCACAGAAGGAAAGCCAAGCAGCTTAAATGCGCTGGGGAGTGAGCAAGCCAGTGAAGTGACCTCACTTCTCTGAAAGCAGGCAGTCCCCATGTTAGATGTGGGACAGACTGAAGGCTGGAATCTTAATGGGATGAAACTCAAAAGAAATTAATGAATAATTTTCTGCAATACTTATATGTACGATGGGCAATACTAAGTGTAATATATTCTATTAGAGGATAATTTAATACTAAAATTAATTTAGTGATCAGAGCATGTAAAGCTATCAAAGGGTAGATGAAAACATCAGCACTACGTTTAAATGGAGATCAGGTCAGCACTACATCTGACATCCAGACCAATGTACACACATGCACAGATGAAAAATACATGTGCAAGAGCACATCATGCACCATCAGAAGAGAAACAGGTGGCAAAGACACAGTCAGAGGAGACTTGTGGCTTGCCTCGTGCTAAACAAAAAACCCACCCCAGGCCAGGAAATATTTACATGAGCTGTTTTCTGCCAAAATGTAAAACAAAGGAGCAAATGCAGATGACTGGAGGTGAATCCTAACAAGATGCAGAGGCAGTGATGAAGCAGTTTGCTGGGTTAAGCTACAGAATACAGAAAGGGGCACTAACAAGGCATCTGTATGCATCTCACTCCGAAGGAACATCGATAACTGAGAACTGGCACAGGGCCCTGAGTAAGATCCATTCCTGAGGTGACAGAAGAAGCCTCATCCCTGCTGTGAAATCTCGCATCACCTATTCCTGTGGGATGAAAAAGTCAGCCCCTACTCTAAAGTAGTATCTGTGAATTAACAGTTCAGTGATGGGTTTCAAATTTTTAAAGTCATTAAACTTTATATAAAACCTGAAGGTAATGGAACAAGTAAAAATTAATGAAATTGCTGAGTCACACCTCATAATTTTTGTTTTGACTGGGAATCTCTATTCTCCTATCATATGGCTTCAGTTTGTTCTTTGCCTTCTTGCTCTCTGGTTATTGAGGAAAACCACACAACTAGAGCACTGTGGGACTGGTGAACTGCTGACCTTGTGCATCTTGGTAGATGCAGATTGATGCACCTTTGTTCTTCTGTTTCTTCTCTTGGTTTCACAACTTCTGCATTCCCACTTTGTTCACACTAATCTTTGTGTTTCTGTGGCAGATCTCCACAGCGCGATGTTACCACCTACATGTTACAAATCAGTGGGGGAAATGGGTTGCCTTCAGCTAGGATTTCTTTTATATGCTTTCCCTCTCTCCCTGTTTTTTTCTACTTCTCATGCATGCCACATTCCCTCCTGCCTTTCCATCTCCTTCTGCACCCCCCGGCCAGATCACAGGGATGCTGCTCTGGAGTTTACAGATCTCATTGAGCAAGGCTCGGTTGTGTTAACCGAGGAGCAAGATGCTGTCATTAGTGGATGCTTGTAGCAGACCCACAGCCTCCTTACAGGCAGCCCAGCTGTATCTTATGGTGGTACTCATAAATTAAGCGGTGTCACAGAATGTCCCCAGGCACTGGAACATACTCATCAGTCCTGTTAAATTGCTAGTACATTTCCTGACACATTTTTGGCCAGGGACAGCTCTGCTCTCCCCAGCAACTCTTGGGATGCATTTAGGTGTTAGTATGGGCCAGGGACCTCTCCCATTAGGTGGCTGGCATGTGGCCAGTTCATTTTGGAGGTTAAGTGAGTTTAATAGCCCAGACCATCTCATGCCAGCTGGCCTCTGTGCCAGAAACAGTCCAGGCATACTTGATTTATTAGCACATCTAGCAACAGAGGAGCAGGGCTCCCTCCCAAGTGAACATTGATTTCCTTTTCATTTTAACTTCCCCCTCTTACTAAACTGGTTTAATTTCCTTCTTGACTTATTTTAATGATCCCTGCCTCTCTGAGGGATAGGAAAAGGAGAGCTGAGGTAGTGAGTAGGCTTGCTCCAGAGGATGATGCCTGCAGGACCAAGTCATGCCTGGAGAACACCTGCCTGAGAGCATGGCTGGCAGTCTCTCAGTCCCTCCAGCACTGAACCTTAGTGGGTGATGGCTACAGAGACCTCTCCACAGGCTGGCACGGGCATGACACCGGAGGAAACTGAAATAACAAAAAAACCCCAACAAATAAAAACTCAGCAACCGCCCCTGATGCAGAGCAGGCCATCTCCTTTTCTCGGTGTGGTTCTGTGCCTCTTTCCTGCAGTGTGGTTTTGTTTTCTCCTCTCGCTCTTGTTTGTGGCTGTGCCTTTGATCTGGCAGCAGCTCGTTCTGTCAGGGTTGAGGGGCCCCCCAGCCCCAGCCCTCCCTCCCCACCAGGGCTCCACACCTCAGCTTCCGCCGCGGCATTTCCCCTTGCGGTGCCTGCCGGGCCAGGGCTCAGGGATGAGCTGAGTCTTGCCCTGCTCAAGAGTTAGGCTCAGATGTGGGGCTCTGGGCTAAAGAGTTTCACCTCTCTTCTTCTCAGTTTAGAAATCTGAAACAAAGCTGACTTGGCTCTTTTACCAAACAGTGGTTTCTTTGCATTTACTTCTTAACATCAAAGCAAATGTCAGGTGAGCAGCTGGCAGGGTAAGAGACCAAGTGCAGTGAAAATAGCCAGCAGAGAGCAAAGTTTTGACAGCAGTGAAGGTCATTTCATGGTCCCTAGTGTCCCCCTGGACTGTTCAACCCTTCCTCCATTTCCTCCTGAGTATCTCTGCTCTTCCAAGAGCAGATGCCACCCTCCCATTGGAGCTCCGGAGAGAGGGAAGCACTGGAGCGGGATCTGTGGGATCACACAGGTGAAAGCAGCTGAACCTCCCTGAGAGAGATCCCAGCATCAGGACAAGGCAGGGTGTTGATGTCACTGTGTCAGCACCAGCTGAGCTCCCCTCAGCCACAACGTACCCATGCCCAGTCACACTCCTGAGACCATGTGGAGGCCACAAGAAGTGGCTCCACCTCCACAGCCCAGGCTGCTCCCTTCTGGCTAAGGGGAAACCAAGACCTGCCCTTCTAAAGCCACCAGAGGCTGTCACTAATCAAGGTACTGTGATGCACTCTGAAATCAGCTCCTTCATCAACCTTCCAAGCCCTGTATCTGCTTGGGATGACATTTGGGTATCATCCCTCTTTAATTTTGCTTTGGTGAGCGCAGGGTCTCCACGAGGCTGTGGCAGATCGGGCGGGCACTGTCCCTGGGTGCTCAAGAGCAGCTAGTGGGGAAGAGGTGGATGCTCAGTTTGGATGACTCAAGTCCTGCTGTGCTGCAGGCAGCTTTGGCAGACATGTTTGTGAGACACTGGGGAGGACAAAGGAAAAGTCAGGGAGACCTCATCACAGCCTTGCAGTACTTAAAGGGGTCTAGTAAAAAAGAGGAAGAATGACTTTTTACATGGTCAGATAGTAATAGGAGAAGGAGGAACGGTTTTAAACTAAAAGAGGGCAAATGTTAGGAAGAAATATTTTACTCAGAGACTAATGAGGCATCAGAACTGGTTGCCCAGAGAAGCTGTGGCTGCTCCATCCCTGGAAGTGTTCAAGGCCAGCTTGGATGTGGCTTTGAGTGGCTGGGTCTAGTGGAAGTGTCCCTGCCTGCGGCAGGTGTTGGAATGAGATGTTCTTTAAAGGTCCCTTCCAACCCAACCCCTTCTGTGATCCTACGATTCTAATCTTTACCAGGAACTGTTGAGTTCATAGTGGAGAACACTGAGTAGTAATCTGAACTCAACCTTCATGCACCATGTGGAAGAAGGAATATCTGAGGTGGCTGATGGAGGCTGAGTAGGATATGCCACTTAAAAGATTCAACCAGAAGTGAAACTCCTGCTTTCAACAGAGCAGCAGCCCTTGGAAGGGGAAAGCATATCTCTTTTCTGTTGTCCTGAAATTACAAAGGTCTCTCTTTTTCCAAGAAATCCTGCTCACTCAGCCCTGAGCTAATGGATCAGGCTGCATTGGCAGCTAGTGTCAGGCAGTGAGCCAGTCAGCCTGGATTAGCAGAACAGACCCCTCCGGTCTCAGCACGTACAGATGTAAGTAGACATCCTTACTTAGCTAGAGACTGGCATCTTCTTATTTTTGCAGGCTTTTTATAGAATAAAGTTCCCCTTCCTGCAGGGTACATGGAGAAGGTGATAGCAAGTGGCAGCTGGTACAGGGCTGCTCCCCAATGCATTTGCAGCCCTTGGGATATGCAGTCACCAGTGACAGGCCCTCATAGAGGACATATTTCCCTATATATGGGTTTAAAAGATCCATGAGATCCCCAGGCTCGGTGGCAAGTTGAGCTTTTCGTATCTCCCTTTTTTCCTGCCCCTTTCAGAGAAAAATCCAGGGAGACAAACAGTTTTTAGTTAAAATTAAAAGGCCTCAGAGAACTGCACAGTCAGAAGTATTACCAAGTCAAAGTTTAAGATGGTTTTACAACAGACCTTTAAGCAAGGCAAAACCAATCTGTCCGTGCAACTTGAGTGGAGTAACAAAGTTTGTAGCATTAAGAAACCCAAAAACAGGCTGGCCTCTTAGCAGAAGAAAGAGTTTCCTTACCTCTTTTCTCTCAGCCTCTCTGTTTCTGTCTCCTTGTGTTTGTCACCTGCCGTAATTGATCTCACCCAGCTACAGCTGAAACAAAAGAGGAATGAAGTTGATGTTCAGCAAGCAGATGTTTGGTTGGCCTTGATGTCTCCTCCTCTCCAGCCAGAGTGACAGCAAGGTCTTGCTACGGGTCCAGGTTCTGCTGACATCCGCCGACTTCTCTAGGCAGATGGTGATTCTCCAAAGGCACGTGATTTTGACTCTGGGTGTGAGCAGCAATGGACTTGGGCGGAAGGCGATGTAAGGCAGCGGTGGAGAGAATGAGTGTGCAAAGCAGAGAGAGCCTATTGGCCATGGGGCAGCTGAGGGTGGCTGTGACAGGGCTGGAACCTGGACGTGAATGATTGGGAACTGCTCCACTGAGGAGGAGAGTTCACAGATCCAACTCATCCCACACCTCCCGCACTCTGTAAGGGTGATTTGAGCTCCATTTCCCAGCACCTGCACCACTCCTGCAGCACCACTGAGAGGAGCTGACCCCAGGCCCACCTGTGCGGAGTATGTCTGAGATTTAGGGTGAGATGAGAGAATATTTTCTGTGTAGCAGTGGTGGCTTTTCCTTGGCTGTCTGCCAGCTCCCATCCAGCTGCACCCTCATTCCATCTCCTCAGCAAGGCAGAGGGAGAAGATGTGAAAAACTCTCTCAGGTCAAAATAAGGGCAGGGAGATCTACCCCCAGCCACTGTAATGGACAAAACCAACTTAACTTGGGGAAAGGCTAATTTAATTTATGGCAAATTAAAAACAAGTAAATAGATAAAATAGTGATAAATTTTAAAACAAGCAAATAAAACAAACCAAACAAACAAAACAAACAAGCAAGCACAAATTAAAAACTGAAACCCAAACAAACAAACTTTAAAAACCTTCTCCCACCTCTCCTTTCTTCCCAGGCTGAACTTCACACCTGACTCTTCTGTCCCTCCTTCCTCCCGTGAAGTGTCACAGGGAGCAGGTGATGGGAGTTGTGGTCAGTTCTAAGCACTTCATCTCTGCTGTGTCTTCCTGCTTATGCTGTTCCTCTGCTCCACAGTGGGGTCCTTCAAGGAATGTTCTGATATGGATTCCTCCCATGGACTGCAGTTCTTCATGTTCATCTTGACATTAGGAAGATGTTTTTTACAGTGAAAACATTCAGAACAACCTCCCCAGGGGTGTGGCAGAGTTGCCATTGCTTGGAGGCTTTCAAGGTGTGATTGAGCAGGGTGCTAGATAACCTCGTCTAGGAGCCCAGTGTGGCTCCTCCACAGGCCACAGCTCTTGCCAGAAAACCTGCCCCGGTGTAGGCTCTCCAGGGGCTGCAGGGGGATCTCAGCTCTGGCACCTGGAGCACCTCTTGCCCCTCCTTCTCCCCTGATCTTGGTGTCTGCAGGGCTGTTTCTTCCCCCATATTGTCCTTCCTGTCTCCCACAGCTGCTGTGCACCACTTTTCACCCATTGTTAGGTACACTGTCACCGAGGGGCCACCAGCACCACTGATGAGCTCAGCCTAGGTCTGCAGTGGGTCTGCTCTGGGGCTGTCTGGAGGTGGCTCTGGCTGACATGGGGCTGGCTCCTTCTCACCTCTCACAAAAGTCACTGATGCAGCCCCTCCAGTACTAAAACCTTGCCCTGTAAATCCAGTGCAAGGTTACTCTTCAGTAACCTCTACCAACCTGCACCACTAGTGAATCTCAGCTGTTTCCCTTCTCTGTAGGGTGGAGGAGGGGGCTTTTGTGGTTTCCCACCCACATTTGCTCTCTCTCTCTCTCTCTCTGAATCCCAGCCTCAGCCAAGGTGGCGGAAACCCACTGAGCCCCAGACATGGCTGAGATTGCATCTCTGTGCCACCCACTCTTCTCCTTTTGGCCCTGACTTGCCCCTTTGCCTGGAGGATGGAGGTGCGAGATGCAACCAGGCTTTGGGGGGAGCAGAGACAGCCACAGCAGCGAGGTTCACAATGTGCCACCAGCTGTGACAGGGACAGCCGTGACCAGGCCTCCAGCACAAGAGCTTCTCCATTGATTGTGACTTTGGAAAAAGATGATGTCCTATTTCAGAGAGGAAGTCACCTGCATGAGACAAGAATTTCCCAGTGTGGGATACAAATGATGGGATGGGATGGGATGGGATGGGATGGGATGGGATGGGATGGGATGGGATGGGATGGGGTGGAGTGAGGTGGGATGGGCACTCTGCCAGCGTCCAGAACTTGGGAAAGCCCTTTTCTGAGATACAGCTCTCCTGCCAGAGAGAGGATGTCCTGAAGGAAAAAAAAAAAAAAAAAAAAAGAAGAAGGTAAGAAAACTCAAGTTGGGATTGTAAGGCTGTGGCGTATCAGTGCTTGGGGATCTGAGGCATTAAACTGATGCTTCAGTTTGTGCAGATTTTGGCTTGCATTTTGTCTCCCCAGCACACTGTAATGCACAAACACTGGCTTGTTTTTAAACAGTTGGTTTATGTCACTGCAAATATCTACCAGAAATAGCATTCCCTGAAGGGATAAACCTTGCAAAATGCACTTGAACTTGCTGCAGAGTTGCAAGGAGAAGCAGGGCTGTGGGTCTGAGGAGGCAAAGCTGCAGGCTTGCCCTGTTGTGAGAATGCCTGCTCTGGATCCGCTGTCACCCTGGGGTGGGGATCTATCTCTTGGATCTGCTCCAGGTGTGCCATGAACAGGTGCCTCTGGGACCAAGGGTCACAGCGTGCAGTGACGTGTTTGTATCACTTTCATCCAAGCATCTCAAAGCACTTTGCAAGCATTAATTAAACATCAGAATCCAGAAGGGATGAATAATATTAGCCAGTCTGTCTCTCTTCTGAATATAATATTCCTCATAAATATTTAACTGGTTTTTAAGTTCTTTGCAAGTCTGGTTCTCACCTCTCTGGGACAGTTGCTGTACTGCACCCCTGGGGAAAGGGGGCTCATGCAGCATCACACACTGACCCCACAGCACAGCGAGAACAGCCTGAGCGCTACACACAGCTCTCCCCCCTCAAATCAGTGGCTGTCATGTTTCTCTGCTTTATCCCCTGCAGAGACATTCTGCGCTGTCTCTCTTTGCTCTAATCCCATCACCAGCAATTTTTTTGCAGTCTGGGGTTGGAAAGAAACAGATCCTCTCAGCAGAGAGAAGCTTCCAGGCTGTGCTGGGTGATGGTCACATCTGCAGAGACTCCGAGTGTCTCCAAGGAAGTGAGAGATAAAAAGAGAAAAGGGCCTCAGAAATCAGATGTTGAGAAAGACTTTTTAACTGATTTCACTGGAAAGCCATGATGCCTCCAGAGATTATCTCCTTAAAACCAAGTTCCCTGCACATCAGTGAGTGTTCCTCTGTAGTCTGATAGGTAAAAGATACCCAGATACGTTAGAAAATTAGTGATTGCCCGGTGGTGTTGGAGAGAAGGAAGGACAAGTGTTTGAAGCAGCATAAAAAACAGATCTTCAGGCACCTGACTGTCAGCGGCTTCAAAGGCCAGGAGCATTCTCTTTGCAAGAGAATTGCTAACACCTGGTGAGCTTCTCGAGGGGCATTTCTGATGCTAGATGTGGGAGCTAGAAACAATAAGCTGGTTGCTGAGAGGGCCCAGTGATTTTCCTCAGCACAGCTGTTTTCCTCAGAAACTGGGGAGAGATATCTCTCTTCAGGCACTTGGAAGCCTGAATTGGGAAGAAAGGGCTCTCTTCAGATATCATGAGAGAGTATTTTCTTTACAGCAGTGGTGGCAGATAGCAGATATCATAAAGATTCCTTTGCTGATCACAGTGGAAAATCAGGAGCCCTCCAGAGAGGTTCTTCATGAGCAAGGGGTCCCCCGTATTTAGTCAGGAAGGGAGGAGCTTGATGGAGCAAGACTAGCCAGGTGTGCTGGGAAATCAGGGACTGCTTGGAGGGCACTGGACAGGGGAATCAAGGACCACTACCTGCAGAAGTGTGTCATCAAAAGTGACAGGAGCTAACCAAAACCACTCCCAAGTTAAGGATATGTGAGAGATACAACAGGCAGGAGAGAGGTGGCTGCGGGAGTTTTTAGGGACATACATAGGATGCATATCACTTACCAGCTCGCTATTACTAGCCTCGGCAAAAAGCAGTGGGAGGAGCTGGTGACAGAAACTGTTTGGATGCGCAGCTGGAGGTGCTCCATCCGCACAGAATCCCGCCGCACAGTGCACTAGATGGCGGCATTGGCTCGGGACAAGGAGCTGGCAGGCACCGCGGAGCTCACTGTGGGAGCTCACGGAATCGCAGGGAGGTTTGTGTTGGAAGGAACCTGAAAGATCATCCAGTCCAACATCCTGCCACGGGCAGGAACGCTTTCCAATAGACCAGGGTCCTTGAACATTGCCAGGGATGGGGCATCCACGATTTCTCTGGGCAACGTGTTCCAGTGCCTCACCAGCCTCATAGGAAAGAATTTCCTCCTAATATCTAATTTAGGGTTTTAAAGGGCTCGGGAGTGCCTGAGTGGAGGGTCCTAACTGAGCTCCTGACAGCCCCCAAAGCTTGTTAGAGAGTTTGCTGGTACATCCTCCTTGGTCCAAAACCTGTGTCATTTTACACACAAAAAGGGGGAATGCTGACCTGGTGACAAGAAAGAAGACACAGAGTAAAAGAGGAACATAAGAAACCTCAGTAATAATGAGAATTACCAAATCCTTGCAAAATCTGCCCTTGTGCATGACTTCCTGCGTTTCTGAGCACCAGGAATGTCCTCCTGCCACAAGACCCTCTGAGACCCATCCATCCAAAGGGAGTGACACAGTGACACCCTTACCAGAGCGCACCATATGACACCTTTTGGAGGGAGCCACATGAAACTGGCAGGCCAGCAGCATGGAAACCTAGGAAAGAAACTCTTGAGCATGATGGAATCCACAACTATGAAAAGACTGTCCCAAATGTTTTGGAACTTAATGGGAGGCACAAGATTCACTACCCACAACAGCATTCCCATAAGGAGCTTGGTTCAACAGTTTTGCCTTTAGAAGGCAGAAGTAAAACCCTATGTATTTTGGGTTTATTCATTAAAGTGTTGAAGAAATAGAAACAGAGTACTACAGTAATTTCACAATTATAAGCTGCACTTGATTATAAATTGCACATCTGGGTAGCCGGGTAGACCACAGGATTTGTATGGGATTTGTCCATGTATAACCCGCACCCGAATATAAAATGCACTTTTTTTTTTAAAGGCGAGGATCCATGTGCAACAAAGTAACAAGTTAGTAACAGAATCCCACAGATCGTGGGGTTTGCTGTCAAGTTGCCCAATTTGCGAACAGTTTTCACAGACTGGCAAAACCTTTAAGCGCAGCCCCAGGCGCCCTCCCCATGCCGTGAGCCCTGGCACCCCTGGCGCTGGCTGCCGCGGCTCCCCACCTGCTTGGCAACAGCGGCGGCTCCCCTTGCTGCGTGAAGCCGGTGGCTCACCCCCTCGCTGCGTGCTCAAAGCTGGCCACCCGCCGCCTCCTTGCTGCACAAAACCGGTTCCAGCTCCCTGCCTGCTCGGCTGCAGCGGCAGCTCCCCGCACCGCGGCATGGCGCGGCAGCCCCGAGCCACGGCACTGCGCGGCAGCGCTCCCCTGCTGCCCTGCCCGCCCGCCCTGCTCGCATCTCCGCCACCCCACGAAGCCCGGTCCCCACCTGCCCCCCACCTGCCTGGCCATGGCTCCATGGCAACTCCCTAGCCGGCCACGGTCTGTGGCACTTCTCTCCCTGGCCGGCTCTCACTTCTGGTCTGGCATTTCGCCAGAAATTGTCCATAAATAAGCCGCACCTGATGATTAGCCGCACTAGTGGCGTAGGCTGGATTCTTCAATGAAAAAAGTGCGGCTTATAATCATGAAATTACTGTAAATCATGTGATTTTTTTTGCAGGATTGGTGCTGATATTATTCCCACAAATTTGACAAGCAAATAAAAAACTCAGTGTGCCTTAGTAGCCTACGTAATTTGAGATCTGGTTTTAACATTTTATTGTTTTTAAAAGGCTGTGCAGAATGCTCAAAGACCACAAGAGATGTATTTTTCTTTTTGTTCTTTTTTCAGATTATGCTATTTGCTAGCACTTAGCCTCTCACTGTAAATCCCTCAGAAGTCTGGGTTGCAGAACATCTGGACCTAGTTATGATTTTTTCTAATGATGTTGATCTTTCTTACCGAAAAAAGATTCGTTTGGGATGAAAGACTGTCTTCCTATTCCTTTTGGAGGAGTCCTACGCAAAGGAATTTGCATGCATAATACTTTCTTTGCATTCCTTAAGGCCTTGTCTCTGCTAAAAGGGAATCCACTAGATTTCCTGTGGGGTTTTTTTAAGTTTTCATCCACTATGCAATCAGTTTTCATGGTAAGGTCTAGATAGCTGGGGAGCTACAGAGTTGGCTTCTGTGAGAAGCTGCCAGAAGCTTCCCCCATGTCTGTTACAGCCAATGCCAGCTGGCTTCAAGACATTGATGGCCAAGGCTGAGCCCAGCAGTGATGGCGGTAGAGCCTCTGGGATAACACAGTTAAGTGGGATGGAAAAAAATGAACAACTGCAGCCAGAGGGAGGAGTGAGGATATGGGGTAGGAACAGCCCTGCAGACAGGTAGTGCAGAAAGGAAGGGCAGGAGGTGCTCCAGGTGCTAGAGCACGGATTCCCCTGCAGCCCATTCTCTGTCCCCCTGTGCTGCTGTGGGGAATAAGGTAGAGAAAACTGGGAGTGAAATTAAACCTTGGAAGAATGGAGGGTGGGATGGAGTTTTTTTTAAGATTTAAATTTATTTTCTCAATATCTTCCTTTGATTTCATTTTATTGGTAATAAAATAATTTCCCCGTGGCAAGTCTGTTTTGATGTGATGACAGTCAGTGAGTGATCTCTCCCTGTCCTTACCTAGACCAATGAGCCTCTTGTTATACTTTGTCTCCCATCCACTTAGAGAAATGAGTGATGAAATACCACCACATTTTGGTATGTTGAAAATATTTGTCTGAGTTTTGCACCTGTAGCTGTATCCTTATGAAAAAGCATCAGTTCTCTTTCCTTCATATATCATTTGCTTTATTTCCTTTTTCTATTTATTGACTCCACTTGAAACAGGTTTCCAAATTTGTTTGCTTTATTGTTTGCTTTTTTGGTCCTTCCACCTCGTCTCTACCGACGTGTGCCATCTTGATTTGGAAACAGTTTATTATATATAGGAATAGTTTATAGGAAGGAAAATCTAAACTGCATAAATACTTCCAGACTTATGCTCAATGTAACTGCACCGTATCAGGCATCTGCCTATCCTGACAGGCACAGTGAACAGCTGGGTACAAGATCAGTGTTGTTGAACTTCTTTCAGAGGAGCAGACAAACACTGAAGGGCTGCCTGGAAATAAAGCAGAGAAAGGTTCTGTATGTCCGTGTAAACCAGCACAGCTCCCCTGCTGGGCTGCTGCCTCCTCTTCCAGAGCAGAGCTGGCCATGCATTGACATGGGCCTTATGCAAACTGCCAAGAGAGAAAGTCCCAAAATCTGGCATTTGTACCTGAAAGGCAATGAGTCAGGAGGAGATGAGGAAACTACATAAAAGGGAATGTGATAAAATGTGGTAAAATAATGGCCATCCAAGGTATGATAGGTTTGGGAGTCCCTCTTTTCCTAGCCTTTGTGATGGGAGAAAAGAAAACAGTGAAAGTGAAAAGCTTTCAATTTCAAAACTGAGAGAGGAACCATTTTCATACAGTGAATAAGCAGACCTGAGGACCGATTCCCTTGTACTCTAAGGAAGCAGGGAGGTTTAAAGACAGACCAGGCACACATCTGAGCAATGAGAACATCCAGACTGGTAACAGGCAGTGCTGAAAGTATTACCCACAGAGGAGAGAGCATCCCATTGTGTGGGAAAAGAGAGAGCAAACCACTGTCAGGCACTGAGAGACTATTATGTGATCCTGATGGATATTGAATTGCCCCTCAGCCCCACGGGGGTTAACCAACCTTTTGTCTACCTCCAAAGCATCTGGCAGAGAGGTGATTGAGCTAGACAGATCACTCTCATCTGAAAAAAAACCTGAAGCATTATCATTTGCTGGTACCATGCTGAACTGTCTTGCCTTATGCTGGTTCTGCTCCAGGGTCTGCCTGAAGTTGCACGGGAAGGTTGAGCAGACAAGTCACCCTCACAGCTCTGCTGCACTTCTCTCGGTTTCAGTGGAGAAAGGGGTAATTTTCAGTAAAATACATGGATAGATGACTACTAAAGAGCTGTGGAGTCCAGATGTGCTTCCTGGAGTGGGATAGTTGTGACTTTTGGTTGCTGCTGTACTACCTGAAGGCTAAGGATACCTGAGTGCATTCACTACCTGACTGCCTGAACCTTTTGGGGAGGGAAAGTGAGAGTAACACAGTAAGAACGTCTGTTCATGTGCCTGCTGAAATAACGAAAAGCTGCCCTGGCTGTGGTGACCTTCTCTCAAGCCAAGAGAATCTTCCATGCTGAGCATGGAGCAGCCACAGCCTGGGGACCCATATGGGAGGAATCACACACGTGACTCTTGTTACTAATAAGTGTTTCTTCTGGGGCAGCCTTCAATGACTGTTCAAGAGCGGTACCACAGTCCTCCATGGCTGTTCAGAGGGGAAGTGAAGAGCATTCTCTGACTGCATGAAACCGAAACACATTGAACATCTTGAGAGGCAGGGCCTGTCAGACTCATGCTTACATTGCTAAGTACATCCTTAGCAGGAAGAGAGTGACAAAAAGCCATAATACCACTTGTAGATCTTTCAAAAAAATGTGAGGACTAAAGGAATAAATGAGTGAATGAGCAAGGACAGTCAGATGGGGGAAAAAAAGAAAAGAAGTCTCTGAAATGCAGAAAAAAGGAGAGACTGAACCTGTGAGTCTTCCTTCTCTAGTGACATTTAATTTCCCCTTCCCCACTGTGAAAATGTCAGAAATGAACAGGCAACTTCAATAAAACAGAACTGAAAGAGAACGAGAAGGCAGCAAAATCCTTAGAAATGGCTTCACACAGGCAGAGGTATACCTGGCTCCAAAGAGGCGCAATCCTCCACAAGCACACACGGGGTCAGTGGGGTTTTTTGTCATATGAATTTATCTTAAGTTCTAAAATTAGTTTCTAATAAATTAAAATGCTCAAAATGTGCAACAGGGCAGTGAGCAGGGCAGTGCAGGGAGAGGGAGAGAAGAAGAGAGCGAGCATGGGGGAGAAAAAACTTTGTCAGACTGCAGAGGTGATGGATTCCAGCCATGTCCTGCATCCAAGTGTTCTGCCAGAGAAAGCCTGAGAGAGAGGCCATAAAGGAGGGGCAAAGCTGGGACAAAGATGTGGCACCAAAGCAGGCAGTAGCTACTGGCTCAGATATTCCCAATAGCTCCAAAGCATCTCTGCTGCTGGCCACCTGACTGCAGTGGTAATTCTGCCTTGCCCTGGCTGCATCTTCCAGCCCCACTGCAGGTACAGAGCTCCCAAGGTCCCCTGCCCTGCTCATGCCATCCCTTGTCCCTCCTGAGAAGTCTGCATGGTGCCCATCTCTCTCTGCATGGCAGACAGAGTTTCATCCTCCCATGCAGACTAGCCCCGATGCCCCCGGCTTCCATCAGCACTCTGTTTGCTGGATCTTCCCTTTCTGGTCTTCCTCCATGGACTTCCATGGGACATTGACTGCAAACATCCCTTCCAGTGCTGGGAAGGCAGGAGTCTGCACCTGGAAAGGGAAGCAGAGGCGATGTCAGACACAGGAGAGAGACTGAATGGCACGAGTCTGGCCTTCTCCCTGACATGGAGGACAGTCCTAATGCTTGCAACCACAAGGCTCCCATTCCCTCCCAGAGCCAGGGAAAAAGACACTGAGACATGCAATTTTTTCTCAACACCATCCTCAGTGGTGTCATGGGAATAAAGAATAACAAAGCACATGCCTAAGGGAGAGCAAAGGCTGACCTGGGCAATGGTCAGGCCACTGTCAGGTTTGATGGTACCTCAGATTTCACAACACTTTTTCAGACAGAGGTAATACAGGCATAAAGGCTCATGCAAATGAGATAAGAACAAATTAAAGACAGAACCACTGTCTCAAGTGGCTTTCTAAACAATGAAAAAGAGGCAGATCTCAGGGCTCCTGAAAGCAGTATAGGGTTACACACAGACAGTACAGCAAGAAGGATGAGATTAGGGAATGGCATGGTAGGTGTGATCTCAGCTGAGAGGAAGGAACTGGGATCTTGCTGACAGGTTTCTGCCAGGCTGAAGGGAAATGAAAAGCACAAGTCTTCAAAGACCAGTCATTATTAGCACAGAGAGTGTGAAAGTGCTAATGAGTCAGGCAGCTGATAGAGTTGAGGAGCCTCATTTGGAAGAAAGAGGATGAGAATATCATGCAAGACGAGACACAGATATTTTAGGAGAAGGGAGTACTAACCTGAATGACAGGATCAATGAAATGCAACAGTACCGATCAGACATTGGTAGGATCAGGGAATTGGAATGGGAATTCCTAATGAATTCCTAACAGCCCATGTGCATGATACACTGCAGGGAGCATCCAGTTTCTAACCAGCGCAGGAACAGCAAATGCAATCTCAGAGGGTGCCAGCAGAGAGAGGGAGAGAACCAGAGAAGAGCTGATATCTCTGCTCCAGGCACCTCATCTGCACTCTGGCAGAGGATGAGCCCAGCAGGGAGTCTGTGCAGAGAAGGGTGTGAATCACAGAATCAGAGGGTGGTTGGGGTTGGAAGGACCTTTGGAGATGATCCAGTCCAACCCCCCTGCTCAGGCAGGGCTATCCAGAGCCAGTTCAGGAACACCCATGGATAGAGGACTCGTGCTGCAACACGGGAGCCTGGCTTGCTCAGCACAGCAGGGCCATGGGGGTATGTGGAAATGCTTTGGTGTGGTGAATATCCTGGCAGGATGAGAATTGTTTAAGCAAACAGCTGGATACCCAGGTATCCTGCTTCCTGCTAGCTGAGACTTTACAGGTACACTGTCAAGGGGTTCCAGCCCAAGGTTTTGGGCCAGAAAGTTTGGTTCTGATCACCTTGCACACTTTAGAGAGTCACACAGAAACTGTAGATTTCTGCCTCATATTATCCTTTACCATCAGTGCTGATTAGGGACAGATGACAAAGAACCTGTCACAAGCTGCTCTTGCACTACCCACAGTGGTTTTTTTAAAATTTCCACCTTGCTTCTTTTGTGATGCTGCATGCCTTCAGTCTTCAGCCTCTGGGACTTGCTAAGACTTTTCATCAATTTTGGCACATCCCTTGTCTCAGCTCAAGGCAGTTTCAAGGCTCCCAGCTCTTTCACCAGGGTAAGCTGTCCCAAACTTACGTCGCTCTGATCGCCCAGCTCCTTCCCCATTAGAATTGTCATTGTGGGCCCTTTCTAAAAGGCAGCTGCATCACAGCTACTCCCAAAAGGTGCCCCTTGTCTGCAAAAGGAAACCCTGAAGGATGATTTTGCTATGTTGTTAATTTGCAGAGCAGTAATATGAAAACTGCAGAGAAACGGTCTGACTTGTTTGTACAGTTTTTTCCAGTGACGTGCTGGGGAAGAATTAGTCCTGGCCTGGTCTTGGGGCCTATAAAGGCAAGGTACGAGGCAGAGTTTTCAGAGAACAAGGTGCTGGAGCAAGCTGAGCAAATGAAGGGCATTAAGTTGCCAGAAGCTGAGAGCTGAGGTGAGAATGCTGAGCCAGAAACAACAGCCCTGCATCAATATCCATGTCTGGGCACCAGCAGGCATTGATACAGAACAGGAGATGGTTGTGTTAAAGCATCCAGCTAAGGAATGAGAGAGAGGACATCTACAAAAGCTTGGCAATTAGCCCTCCTCTAGTACAGCATGTCTTGATCTCTTGGGGAATAAGCATGAAGCTTTTCAAAGCTGGGCTGTGATTGTCCCTTAGGAGGTTTTTTTCTTCCTCTGAGGTGTCTGACCTGCCCCCAGAAGAATGCCATGATTATCCAGACCTGCCAATGCCCAGGGTACAGCTTTCCCTGTGTGTCCATGACACTGTCAGCAGGTTGCTCCAGCCCCATACCTTCTCTGGCCACTGTGTCCCCAGGACCTTTCGCTGCTGTCTGGAGTAATCTAGGGAAGGTCAAATAAGGGTGGATGTACAGGAAAAATAACAGAAATGGGCTGATAGACACTTACTCTTTTTTGTAGGGCCAGAGCCACAACACAAACAGCAAGCAGGAAGAAGAGGGTGAGTGTGAGCCCAAAAGTAATCTGCCCACTGAAGATGGAGGGAGCGCTGGAAACCTGGGCACCTGTGAGGAGGAACCACAGTTAGGAAGGAAGGGATGGTTGGTTTGGCACCAAGGAAAGGGTGGGACTGCACAACAGACAAAACAGGAGGGAGTGCAGGGAACTGGAAGGAAAAGCATGAGGAATAAGAGAGGATGACAAGAAGATGGGATCCAAGTGGTCCAAGGGAAGAAAGACAGGATGAGCTGGAGAAAGGAAAGGGCACCAGAGAACTAAGTAGGGTGAGAAGAGATTCTTTGCAGATCCATAGGGGACAGTACCTGTGATCTGCAGATCATATTCCACTGCTCCCAGTCTGCCTTCTGGGCCAAACACACTGCATTCCCAGGTGCCTGTGTCCTTTTGTGACACCTGGGGTATTTCCAAGGTAGGTCCCATCTGGGAACTGGGGCCCTCCAAGTTACGGGGAGCAGTCACAGCCAGCTTGCTCTTCATGGGGGCTGAGTCAAGGTGTGTCCACTGGAAACGCTCGTGTCCCTGGGAGTGCGTGAGGCTGCAGATGAGCAGCAAACGATTCCCCTCAGAAACTGGTCCTTGGATGCTTGGAGTCACTGTGGTAAAGGGAAAAAAGTAACCTCAGGAAAGACTACAGGCATGTCCACATCTCTTCCTCGTCCATCCTTCATCTATTGTATCTCTTCTTTATTACTTCCTCTAAATTATTTTCTTTGTCTTTCTCATTCTTAAGAGGAATAATCAAGTCACCCAGGAAAGCCCCTGATTCCAGCAGAGTCCAATGCAGTGCAATGCCCTGAAAAGAGGTCTTGTTTTCTGCCCTGGGATTGGAACCCATGACCAGGAGCTACCCATGCTCATTGCAGACATGCGGGGAGGTTTATCTGCAGTGAGGGATCCCAAAGGGGTGAAGCAACCCCCAATCTCTCCTCTCACCTGTAACCATGGCCAAGGTCACGTCCCTGCTGATTGTCCTGTGTCCCACAGAGACAGTGCAGCGGTACTGCCCTGCATCACGCAGCCCCACAGCTGGGAGATGCAGCGGGAAGCTTCTGCTGCTCGCATTCTGGGGCATGCCCCAGTCTTGCAAATGTCCTCCTGCAAGGTGGCTCCAGTGGGCTGCCACCACACTCATCTCAAAGGCACTGGGAATGTAGCTCAGACTGCACGGTAGATCGGCTGCAGAGCCAGCTGCTGCATAGACCACAGGGTTGGTTGGGCCTTCAAAACCTGAGCCAGGGAAAGAAGACAGTGTGGAGTGGTGCCTGGAAAGAGCTCCTCAGAGAGGTGACTGACCTGGGAAGTGTGGACAAGGTGGGAGCTGGGAAGCTGGGACTACTGGGGTTAGTCAGTCACATCAAAGGTATCAGCTTGGGGATGCTGGGGTATCAACACAGAGGTTCAGCTGACCTAGAATTTGCAGGTTGAACGTGGCAGAAATTATCTCCTTATCAGAATACCGAAGCTGGCAGCGCCAGGAGCCTGCGTCACTCATGGCTGGGTGGAGGATGGAGAGAGTCCCAGACAAGGAGCAGAGGGTCCTGGAGGTGGGGCCCGGGTGCTTGTCATGGAACCAGCATGTCTCCACAAGCCTGGCCCGGTGGCTGGAGTTGCAGCTCATCAAGAGCAGCTCATTTTCTATCACTGGATTGGATGGACTGAGGGTTACTGCAAAAAGAAGATTTTGGGTTGGGGTCGTGAGCTAAGGTCATAGGGGAGCTACCAAACCAGCGCTTTTTACCTGCACTATCCTAAGCTTGTCCTCCAGGCATCTCTCCCTTCAGAGCTGAGGGCAGACAGCAGGAAACTGCACTTGCCAGAGAGTGCTGCCTGTACTGTCACCTGCCCTGCCAAACACGGCATCACCACCCTATCCCACCTTCACAACCTCCCCGGTCTTAAAATCAACATTCTCCAGATTTTCCATCCTCTCCTACCTGTGATCACACCCAGCTCCACGTGGCAGCTGTGGACCTCTGTTTTGTATTTCACCTGTGCCTCATAGAGCCCAACGTCCTCACTCCGGACGGGGTCAATCCGCAGGGAGAAATTGCCATTGCGTAAGGAAGAGTCCTGGAGTGACACCCGGGGCTTCATGAGCAGCGCTGTCTTCTGCAGGCCCGAGTGCCCAACTTCCAGCACCACATGGGGTTCCTGGTGCACACTGGAAGCAGGACAAGTGAGCAGCTCATGCCAGAGGCAAACATGAGACCAAGGGAGGGGGCAGGAAGGAGGGATTATGGGGAAGGAGAGAATATGGGGAAGGAGAAAAGGGACTCAAAAGGCCTCCAACTCCTCCATTCCCCCAAAAGGACTCATATCTCTTTTGGCCCTGGCATACCTTCCCCCATGCCGCTTCCACAGCACAGATATCGCGTCAGACAGCTGCTTTGAGCTCTCCCTCGTCTTTCTGGGGCCCAAGTGGCAGGGCAGCACTGCTGAACTCCCCTCTCTGACCCACACCTTCTGCTCCCTGCTTCTCCCCTCCGATGCTCCCGGTAGGATGTGGCCAGCTGTAACAAGATGGAGAGTTGAGCAAAGAGTGGGATTCAGTATTATCCCACTCTGGGGTGGGGATGCAATCTTTGCCATGGTGGCTTATAGTACAGCATGGTATCTGGCCACCTTCTGTGGAGTTGGAAGGGCAGAAATTCCCCCTTCCAGGCTTTTCAGGGATCAAGTAACACTCAGAGTCCAATAATTGAGCTACTCTGCCCTCCCCAATATGTTCAGCCCCTCTTACCAGTGAAAGGCAGCAGACAGAAGGTGAAGAACAGCCCCAGGGACACCAGTCTCATGGTGGCATCCAGAAGAGGGGCTGCTTCTCACTCAGTTCTGTGCTTGATGAGGTCCAAAGCTTGAAGAGATCAGCAAAAGTGAGGCATGGGCACCGAAGATTGTTAGAGTGGGTGGGTGAGCACAGAGGGGTCAGTGGGATGTGCTTGCTGTCATGCTCTCCCTCTCTCTGTGATCAAAGCATTTCCCTAAACGCCTTTATATTGCAGGTGGGCAGCGAATTTCCTCATATCACTAAGGAGATGCGTCACGACCAAGAAACCAGTAGGAGCCTGAGGCACGTGAGGGCACAGGAGGGAGGGACCAGAGACACTGCTCTAAGCATCTTTTAGTGGAAATTCTTTGGGTCGCTGTTGTTTTTCTTACAAGTTTCGCTTCTATATAGCCAGTGGAAAAAGTGTAGAAGACACTTCCCAGCAAGTACCCTTCATGTTTTTCTTTCATCTCTTACCTTTTTTGGTTTGATCTTCCCGTCTCTTACAGATTCTCTATTTGTTTCAGGGCTTTTGAGAACACGTTGGTCTCTTTTTTCTGCTGTTCTTTCTTTTATTGTTTTTCTCATTATTATAATTCTTTTCCTTCTTTAATCTTTCAAATGTGCTGATTTAGTGTTTCTTTCCTCATTGGTCAGTTCACAGGCAGCATGAGGAAAGGGTCTGTGCTAAGCTCCAACCAGGACACACGTGACTCATCAATCTAGAGTCCAGGGACACAGCTGAGGTGGTCCAAGGAGACAGAGGGGAGCATCCAGAGAGAAAAAATAAGTGCTGAAAAGAGGGGCTGCATGCTGTGGCACGCTGAGGGGTGAGAGGAAGGAAGCTTCCTGCTCCAGCAGCTCTGGGGGAAACCCACTTGAGCTCATGTGCTGAAGGGGCTCATCCTAGCCCCCATGCAGCTGCTGGCCTTCGCACAGGGCAAACATTTCCATCCATGTGCCTCATCCTGGGGCCCCTTTTTTGTCTCAGAGAACCCCCACTGTTGTGGTTCACAGTTTCCAGCAACCCACTGGCTCTGAGTCTTTCGGACTTATCAGCCCTTTGTGATGGGTGTCAGACACCCAAGCCCCTCAGTGGCTCATCTATCAAGGTCTTGGGCTTTTTCTGAGGCTGAGAGGAGGGAGGTGACTCATAGTGGCCACTTCTTGACAGTAGAAGGAACTCTTGCTTGCTCTCTCGTTTTCCTTAGCTGTGTGGTGAAGGTGGGGGACAAAAGAGAGACAGGGCTATAGTGCTATGGTTCCCTTCAGCAGACCTCTGTTGCAGGGACAGCTCTCAGGTCTTTCATCCACATGGCTCTTCAGCCTCTGGAGTAGTGGGACTCGTGTATAGGTGCAACCTTGTGTGCCTCCATGCCCCTGAGACACTGCTATGTAGTGGCCCTTCATGTCACCTTGTGTGACAGAGCCCCGGGGATTGCATGGGAGAGGAAGAGACAAGTGAAGATAGGGGAGAACTTGTGACAGCTGTCAGGGGGTGTTTTTTCCTCCTGTTCAAGAAAAACAGTTTGTGGTGACCAGTTAGAGCAGAAAACATCAACCTCTCTTTCCCTTGAATCAGCAGCGCAAGAATGGTGTGAGTGTGTGGGTGAAGACGAGACGGAGAGAGAGAGAGAGAGAGAGAGAAGAGGCAGCTGGAACTGTGGTGGGGAGACACGTATGGCTCCACAGTCCAGCACCCTCTGCTCCCCTTCTCCTGGCTTTTTTCAGGGGACAAACCGAGCTTGCTGCTGTTCCCCTTGATTTCAACACTCCCTGCACTCGTAGCCTTGGCACCCTGGTACTGTCCCCCTCTCACCCCCCAATCCATCCTTGGTGCAATCTGTACTCTGGGAAATGCTTGTCTCTTATAAGGACAGCATAGGAGAGGATGTGTTTCCATCCTGCTGCCGCTTCCTGAGGTCCCAAGGGACCGATGGACAGCCCGGGAAAATGACAGGCATGGCCTGGCACTGGGGGGGCATTTGGGACCCAGGGCTTATTATGCTGAGTGAGCGCGTTGTGAAATGAAGGTTTTGGAGGCACCGTTTTACTCAGCACCAGGCTATCTTTAGCAAAGACACGGTGACGTTTCTGGCTAACGACCCACTTTAAATGCTGACTCCCTCGAATGGCATTTTCGTCATCTCCCAGAACAGGACCCCGGTGCAGAGATAACAGTGACCGGAGAAAGATCAGCAGGGAACGTCTTCTCAGAAGCTCCTGTGTGGGTCCCCCAGCTGGCAGGCAGGTGTGGGACTCTGGCAGAGTCAGGGGAAATGACAGGCAGGCTACAAAGGGAGTGGCCAGGAGCAGGGAGACGGGAGCCCATGCTCCTTTGTCTGTGTCAGGCATCAGTAGATTTAGCCAGGTTCCAGGTGCACACACAGCAGACACTTTGTGCACAACCTTAATACATCGCTTTTCTTGTCTACCTTGGCATGTCTTACAGATGCAACTCGACTTACCAAGAAAAACAGGAATAGAAAGCACTGTTCTGCAGTATCATTGAGTTAGTGTCGCTGAAGGAATTTTTCGTCATGTTTCCGGATTGCTGTGATACCATGTTTTTCTCTGAGAGACTCCACTTTCACGTTTTGGTCCTTGCAGCATCCAGTCTGAAACTGGTCACAATCTTCTGCTTTATGCTGACTTTCTGAGGTGCTCCAGAATTTATTTGGAGACTATAGCTGAGCTAAGAACCCACGCTGTGGCTTGTAGCCTGGGTTATCAGCTGGTCTGGGTGTTCCTGAGATAGAGTGCTCGCCAGAAGGACCTCAGGTAAAACATCCTGATTGCTGTTTGCCCAGCACAAAAGCAAACACAGCAAGCAAAAAACAAGTTACTTACTAATAAGAGATAACTAATAACTCTTGACAAGGGACTGTAAATAAAAAGCAGCCACACCCAGGGAAACAGAAGGAAAAGTCTGGCAGGGATGTGGTGTGAGCAAGAGCTGCTGGGCGGGTTGGTACTCAACAGGCGCCTGCACAGGCAGCAGGGTTTCCAAGGATCAGACTGGGATTAACTGCAAGACTTCTGGCACTGCGTGGGAAGCTTAGGGAGCTAAAAGAGGTCTAAGGTCAGCTGCAGAGGGCAGGGAGTGGAGCTGCCCCTCTCTGGGCACTTGGGACAGATGTAGTGGCTCCCAAGCCAAGACAGTTCCTGCAGCGGGGTCAGGCAGCAGAACACTGAAGCAGAAAGAGGCACTGCCCACATCTTGGTAGGTTTTGTGTGAAATGCACAGTGGGGAAATGCATCAAAGGGGGACCACAGAGGGCCATGGTGGTTTCTACCAAGGCACCAAACCAAGATGCATTCTGTATATGAAATTAGGTTGAGGGTGGGTACAAACTTCCTTTTTTGAGGGAGGCAGTGGCTGCTTCAGTCCTCTTTCTGTTCCTTCGTGATGCCTGGAAGCAGCAAATTATCCCCCTGGGAGCACAGTATACCACATGTCAGAGGGACCCATTCACCTGAGGTGAAGAGTCCCAAAAAGGAGTGAGGAGAAGAGGATTGGAAAGGAGAAAGTCCACATCACTCAGCAGATCTGGGTGAAACCAAAATGTGCCCCTGCAAAAGAACTTGGAGTACGAAGAGTGACTGGATGCCTGACTGGCAGGCTTTTCTGAAAAGGCCCTCTTTAGAAGGTTTGCTGGATGGGCAGTGCCTGAGTCTCCACAGGTCTCTGATATGGTGCTGAAGAGAGCCTAGCAGTGGCCTGCTTCTCAGAATCTCACAGGAACACCTTGAGGAAAGCTTAGCTTTATGGGGTTTTTAGACAAATCTTCAGCCTCTTTCTACAGTGCTAAAAGGTGAGCACCCTTTTTATGATAATCCTCAGGAGACAGCTAAATATCCCGGGGGAATCCAAATTAGAAAGTCAGGAACAGCACTGGGGGGTGCTGACTGAGGCTGTGGGCTGCATTTCTTCTAAAAAAAACCCTCGTGATTTAATTACTGAAGAGAATCTGCAACATTCATGGGCATATTTGGCAGCTGGCAACTTGTATCTGTCCAGCACTTGCTGTGGAGAAGTGTGCAAGTATTCTCTTTCAAAAGATCCTTCCTGCAGGAAAGATGGAATGCTGCAGGATCCCCTTTGGCTGTCCAAAACTACATGATGTCTTATCAGTACCTTAGCCAGTATCTAGTTAAGTGATGTCTTTGATGCCACAGCCCTTGTGTTTGGCAACATAGAGGGTAAGGCGGATTAACTACAAAAATCCACGCAGCAGGCTAGATTACATTTTGACTCATCTCTCATGGCAGCATTCGTCCTTTCAATCCAATGGAAAAATGTGCAATAGCCTCCAAACATCCCAGAGCTTCAGTGAGTTTTCTCAAGAGCGAAGAGGTACCCAGGAACTCAACATGTGGTGGCCAGGTGGTGGCGGGGCAGGCTGTGAGGCTGATGCTGGACACAGAGTGAAAGGACGGCACCCAGATTCCCCCAACAGACTGCAAAAAAGCCCCTTCTTGGATGTTGCTTCTTTGGTTTTCAGTCTCTTCACAGTTTTTCAGGGAGACTGCCTGCTTTTCCTGGAGATGTTTTAGCCTTTGGGACTTCCAGAATAGATGGGGATTGTGTCTGCTGGCCTTAAGACCCAGCAGCAGATCTGGAAGAACAGTACAGTAATTTCACGAATATAAGCCGCACCTTTTTCATTGAAGAATCCAGCCTACCCCAGTAGTGCGGCTTATATTCCAGTGCGGCTTATCTATGGACAAATCCCGTGGTCTTCCTGGCTACCCAGAAGTGCGGGTTATATTCAGGTGCGGCTTATAATCGTGAAATTACTGTAATATTTCTGCTGGTGCCAAGAGAGAAAGTTTGATCCACATATTTCAGGCTCATATCCTTATTGCTGCTGTTTCTCTTGTCTGACTGTAACAACCACCACGAAAGGATGTGCCTTCTGCTCTTGGGGCTCAAATCCTTTCTGTGTCCTACTCTGGGCAGTACCATGGGTGTCTCCAACACAGAAGAGGCACATGTCTCAGATGCTGTTGTTCAGGGCACAGAGGGGTCAGGCTTAGTTGCACATGTCCTCAGGAGCTGTGGTGTCCTCAGGAGCTGTGGAAAGTAGATCTGATCCATGTGCTGTGTTTTCATGGTGCATCATAGCAGGAGAACAGGAGCCCGTGTCTCATGGTGCACTGGATCTCTGCAGGGAAACATTTACTATAGATATAAAAAGAATATGTTGTTTCTTTCTTAGTGGAAAAGCCAGATATGAAAAAGTGTAGGATAACTAAAGGAGCATGTGATGCTATGAGAAATCATTTGCAGGAGAGTACAGCCACAGGGAAGGTTGCTGTGGGTGATGGCACAGCAAGGAAGAGCACAGCAGTGCTCCAAAATTGTCCTGAAGAGAATAAAGGCTCTGATTTGGTGATCCCCAGACACTTTGCTCTGAAGAAAAAATTGCTAGGGAAGGAGATGGTGCATTTTTAAACTGAAAGGGCTCATTGTAAATCAAAATGGATTTATTCCTTTATAGTTTAGTTTTCAGCTGGATCAATTCTCCACTGCTCATCAGTGTTGACAAAAGAGAGGCAGCAGGAGACATGAAAGGGAGGATGGGATTGCCCCTGTCTGCAACACTGTGCATTTGTGCTGGCTTAACAGGATTGTGTGCCAGACTGCAATTCAGAGGGTGCTGGCAGCTGAGCTGTTTTTTCAATTTCCTCTCCCCTTGGCACCTCATGGCAGGTAGCACCCTGTATACTTCTGTAAGACATCTTCTACAGCCCCACTAAGAAAAATCGCTGCAAAACCAAATAAACCCACTTGTTTGTTAATCACAGCATCTCAGGGAGATTCAGGTGGGAAGGCACCTCTGGGTCTCCACTCCACCCCTCTGCTCCCAGCAGGCTGATTCTCAGACTAGACTGGGCTGCTCAGGGCCTGGCCCAGGCAAATCCTGAACACCTCCAACTGTGGATAATCACTGCCTGCTGAGCTCTTGCCTTTAGCACTGCATAGAGACCTCACTATCTCTGGAGTACCCCCGTTCTCACCATGCTGTAAAATGATTGGCACATACAACAGGCTTTCTTGGTGTAAGGGCTAACCCTTATTCATCCTCAAAGGAGGCTGGGAGCAAAGAGTTGGAACTATAAATGGACTTTAAAATTCCCAGGGAGGGGTGGGATCTCCTGTGTCATGATGAGGGCTGGGAGAGATCTGGGTTCCCAAAACTAAGTATTAGGAAGTTCTGCCAGGAGCTGGTCACTGGGATGTAATTGAGGTGACATGGAGTAAACATGGGTTTGAGCTTGGTTTTTTGGTTGTTTTTTTTTTTTTTGTGCCATTTATAATTTTTCCTGGTTCTAAGAAGTTTCTGTTTGCAGACATCAGACCCCATTCTTCAGGAGGAGTACATGCTGAGCAGGGTTTTCTCCACTGTAACAGGTTTCTCTGCCAGGTTCTCCTCTGAAAGCCACAAAATACCAAAGGACTCTCTTTAGCTGCACAGTGTGTGACAGAGTAGAAGATAAAGCAGCTAATGCTTTTGTGTCCTGTGTAAATACTTCAGACCCTTTGCTGATGAGATGAAAGTATCCTAGAAATTCAAACTCTGTGAGCTTCCAGTGCTAAGCTCCTACAGGATTTGTTCAACATCCAAAT
>VRYO01002772.1:2545244-2555711 GCA_009812075.1 Sialia sialis | reverse complement strand
GAAACTACTGTATGTGGATCACACTTCCAGAACAGAATACAGTATCCTGGGAAGACAAGACTCCTGGGAGGGAGATAGATGATAACATGCTGTATAAAATGGAATCTCAAAGAGTGAACAGATTGTGTTACCTCTGTTTACAGCACAAGTTACTGGAATGTGTCCATATTTCGAAAACATATGTGGAAAAATGGAAAAGGATTTAGAAGAGTGGTACCAAAAAAACCCTCACTTGAGAGCCTGGCGATCTTGCTTTGAAATGAATTAATCTGAGGTGTTTGATTTCTTCTCCCTAGTCTGAAGAAAACAGTGATGAGCTCAGGCAGCAACTTTATTAAAAACAAAAGGAAATTTATTTTACATGTCACAAAGATGGTATAATCCTTGTTAGAGGAGGCCAGGAGTATAAATGAGTTCAAATACAAATTGGGTTATTTGTGAAGGATCAGTTCCTCTCTAGCTTTCAAATATGCTGACCTGGTATGCATGGCAGCATAGGATGTCCTTGACTCTTGCACAATCCATCTTTGGTATTTTTTTCCCATGAGCAGAAGATGTGAGCTAGAGGCAGGCTCTCCACTGCAGCAGAGGAACACAAAGATGACCAGCAACTCGAAAGTAAACCCCAAAATCTATCTGGAAAGGAGGTGCGTGTTTCTCACAGAAAGGCACTGACACAGGAAGAATTCTTGTTGCAGTCTCTTCACCACCTGCAGACTGTTAACACAAAAAATAGCTGTTGGCATCCTCTTGCTCAGCCCTAGGATGTGGGACTCTGCAGGATTAAGGAAATCGAGACAGGTGATCACCATCATAAGAATAAAACTGTATCTACTCAGGTTTCTCCAGGCTTTTCCCTTACTCACAGTCCCGACTAGAGCACCTTTCTAAGAGTTTGTGTGTGCTCTTTTTAAGACTCTGAAGTAAAAGGCAGCTTGTCCTGCTTTGCAAGACTCCAGTGGAGGGAAACAGTGGATGAACATGACTGCTGATCTGAGGCACATAAGCCACAGGGAAAAGGAGGGAAAAAGTTCCTGGACTCAAATGAAGTGAGGTGGCAGTGGCATGTGGGTGTGGGGACTTTCCCCTGAGTTTGGCAGGGACTGTCTGTTTTTTTCCCTAGCTACAGGTGCTCAGAGAGCTCATTTGTTCCAGCTCTGAAGGACATACAGGGGTTTCTATGTTTTCATTATTTTTTTTCAATTACAATACTTTTCTTCTGTGTGTTGCTTATTAAGTCAAAATAAAAGTCCCTCTGGAGGACTGGTAACCCCAAGTGCTCTGTGTACCCCGTCTGAACTGTAAAACCAGATCAGCTTGTGCAGAGGAGGAAATACGGGCAAAATGGTCCAGGCAAGAGCCAAGGTAAAGTTCAGATGCCTTAATAATGGAAAAGGAGTCTACAGTCACACTGGCACAAGAGTAGTTATTCAAAAGAAAAAAATAAATAAACCAAGCCAATAGTAACAGCATTTCCAGGTCTGTGAAAAACAAATGTTCGGGGTCAATATAAAAACCAGAACTTCTCAGAGTGAAGTGGTATACTCATTCAAGGGTTAGAAGATGATCTGTAAACCTTCCCAGCTTCTTGAGGCTGGGATTCCATCTTACAGCTGTTCTCATGAGGAAACTGATCCAAGAGTTGCTCTTCCAAGCTTGTCTTCCTGTCTCAATGCCAGAGGGAATGACAGCCCCTGGCTACATATTCACTGGCACAATTTCTGATAATATGGTCCTTCATGGGGTTCTAAGACAGACTAATGAAAAATGTTGGTTTGAAAGGAGAAGGACAAGAAAATATGAGTGTGTAACTAGAACAGGTAATAACTAAAATTACTTCTATGGCAGGTTCCTATAAATAGCTACCTGAGCATGACTGACTGGATGATAAACTGCGCTGAGAGTGGAAGGGACAGAAGACTTTTAGAGTGCTATTGCTGCCATGTAGAACTGAAGCTAGTCAGTCAGAAAAACAGAGTGGAACAGTAAAACTCCAAGGCTATACCTAGGGATCCAATAAGGGAAGGAACACTACTGGGAAAGAGTCCAAAATCCATATGTGCCTTTTCTAGTGGAGGTCCCTTGGGCTTGCCTTGGACTCTCTAGGCAAAGGACCATGTCTCCTGGAAGACAGACAGCTGTGTGCCCTCAAATCAACCCGTGGATACGCAGCCAAGGCCAATCTGACCGTGACTGACCACACAGGGACTTCTCAGTTCTCCAGGTTAAGCACTGGTGTGACCAGAACCATTCCTGGCTGCTCCCCGCTGGGAGGCAGCTCACAGCCCAACATTTTGGAGGAAATCTGTTCGCAATTTTCCAGTTGCGTATTCTCGACCATGTCGGGTTTGGTGCCACCAGGGGGCCCTTGTTAGGCGGGCAAGCTGTGCTTGAAGGACTCCAAGGACTCCAAACGTGCCTCTCCCGGAGATACTGCATCTGTCCCAGGGGATCAAGAAAAGCAGCCTAAGGTGCACCCTCCATGCTGACGGGCACCAGTCTGAGCCGTGTTGGATTGTGCTGCCTGTTCTCCCAGGCACAAGCAAAAGTCTTGAAAAACGAGATTAGGGCTCAGCCTTTGTGCCCTGAATTAAGGCAGAAGGACTTAGTCCTGCTGGATGTCACGCCAGAGTCCTCAGCAATAAGAACATGAACAGCACTAAGGTGTTCTGCTGTACAGCAGGTGGGACAACACAGGTGTCACCTCTATCCCAACTCCATGACACTTGTCTTCCTTTCTGGCTGCAGTCTGGAATCCCATCTGCAGGCTTTTCACACTTGGAAGTAAAAGCAAAAGCAGCCCTGGGGGATACTGGGAACACCTATAGGCATACTGACACAGATGGGATATTTATTTGATCTGAAGTCAGTATTTGATCTGAAAGCCCTTTAAAGCATAGAGAAACTGAGGCAGAACAGGATCCTCTCCCAGTGACAAACGAGAGTCAGTAGGGCAGACCATTAGCAATGCTATACCAGAATGCTTATTTCCACAGCTGCGGAAAGGGATTCACAGACCCTGAAGCAGTCTGTATTTCTTTAGTTATGAGCAAAACCTCCTGATTCATTTGAATTACAAGGTTGGCTTTTCCAAACATCCCTACTGAATCTTCTGTGAAATTTACCTTGTGAAGAAATATCAAATTCCCAGCTCAAATCTGGGTCCATATTTACCATGCTGCTGTTCTGGAAGCTCGGGAGGTTTGTTGGAGCGATATTCAATAGCTTCAGCTCTTTACAAAACTGGATCTGACACAGGAAAAATGTGTAAGTACCAAGAAACTTCCCAAAAGAAAACAGCAACAGCCAGAAGTTTTCCAGTGGGATTTCTGGTGCGCCTATGGACAAGCCTACCTTGGGTCATGCTGGGCTCATGCTGGGAAGTGCTGTCCAGAAAAGACCTTTTTGTCAAGTAATTTGGATATGCAGCAACAGAAACGCTGCAGAAGGATGCTTCAGGCAAGGGGCTTTGAAAGTTTTCATTATAAATTGTCCAGCCAAATAAATGCATCCTAAAATGATGCATGAGCTGTTGTAAGACCAGGGAAGGTCTAAGCCATGACTCTACCTGAGCTGCCAGTGAGGTGTTGGCAGATGCAGCTAATCACAAGGCTCTGGAAACTGGCTATTTTTGCTGCATCTTACATCCTTTACTGATTGCAAGGTCTTCTATCTTGGATGCAGGGAGTCCTGGTAGCATTTTGGACTTAGGGACAAGATCCTTCCTCTCAGGACATGCAGCTAAACACCCTGCTGACATGACACCACTGCGTGACTTAAGGCACTCAACTGGGAGTAAAGCATCTTGTACCCAGGTAGAACACTGGAAAAGCTGACCTGGACTTTTTGAGGTGCAGTGTTTAAAATACACAGTAGAGAATGGGAACCATACATGTAATTTCAAAAAACACTGGAGTCTATAGAACGTGCAGCCCCCTGGTGACAAGTAGCATCAGGCAGATGTCACCCACAGCACACACATGACTCATGTGCTCTTCTGCCCGTTCCATGGGTGACGTGCAGCAAGTCACAGAGCCCCCTGCTGTAGCCTGCCTGCACAGGGGCACCCGGCAAGGTGAAGCTTGTCTGCTCCGATATCCCAGTTCTGAGAGGCTCAGCTGAGGAACTGCTGTTGTGCACAGATACTTCCAGCTGGGACTCAGGCTTCCTGAACAGCCTGAGACAAATACGGATCTTCTTCTGTGGAAATGCCTCCCACAAGAGCGAAGCTGTGCTTGGTGGCACCACACTGGCCCATGAGCCATGTTGTGTGGCTGAGACCCTTGAACACTTAGAGACCTTAGGTCTCTCCTCATCTCTGTGACTGTCCAGGTTTTGCTAAAACCATGAAAACTTACCAGGAAATAGTATTGGGTTTGCATGGCAAGGTTTCAGTCAGTCATGGAGGGGCTCCAGGGGTGATTTCTGTGAGAAGCTATATGTGATGGACAGACTGCAAACCCCTGCACTGCTGGAGGGGAGGACATAAAGAAAATTGGGAGTGAAATTGAGCCCAGGAAGAAAGGAGGGGTGAGAGGAAGGTATTTTAGGATTTGGTTTTATTTTCTCATTATCTTGTTCTGATCTGATTATTAATAAACGAAATTAAATTTTCTCCAAGTCAAGCCTGTTTTGCCTGTGACAGTAATTGGTGAATGATCTCTCCCTGTCCTTATCTTGACCAATGAACCTTTCTTTACATGAGCCTTTACTGTATTTTCTGTTCCCCACTCTGTTGAGAAGGGGAGCATTAGAGCAGCTTTAGTGGACTCCTGAGGTCCAGCTGGGGTCAGCTCACCACAGAAGGAAACCCCAAATTCATCCAGTGATGAGATGTCCTGTCCATCTGCAATATGTCCTGAGCCTGAGCCCACACACGTAAACAGACTCCTTTTCTGGGAAAACAGACTGCAGCAGCCATGAGCATGGCTGTCTTTGACTCTGTGTTTGAAATAAGGGAGAGAGGTGGGAGGGAAAAGTACACGGGCTTCTTAAGTATCTGGGAAGGCAAGTTGTTTCAGTTTCCCATATGGCATATGGGAAGAGGCAGAGCAATGTGTCTCCTAACCAGAGGGACTAAAGAAGCCCCTGATCCCAGGGGGAGCAGTGGGAGAGAGGAGAAATAATTGATCTTCTCTGTTTTTTTAAAGCTAGTGCAACAAGGTGATTATGGACTTTCTTGGAGCAAGAAGGATTTTCCTCCCAGACCAGCAGGGGCTGGAGGGCTCACTTTTTCCAGGTCTGAGGGAGGGTTCACAACTCTGCCCATGTGATGGTTTTGATTATTCCAGTCTTGTATCATCTATTGAGTTAAAATTGGTGTGAAAGACAAGAGAAGTTGGGCAGAGGGGATCATTTGCCTATGGGGAAATGAGAAGGTGACAACTATAAGGTACAAAGAGGATTAATTTCTGGGCTCAGCACTTCAGAATATCTTCAGACTCAGCTTACATTTTCCATGGCAGGCCTCTATTTCTTCATATATTGCAGAAATTGGTAGGTGGAAGATCAAGATCCCTAGCCCAGCTGCTTTGGTCACATCGGAGTTGGTTCCAGAGCTACATCAGGTTGCTTAACCAGAAGCATCATCTGGTTTTATTTGCTCAACAAGGCAGCATTGTTGGTCACCGGCAGCAGCCAGAGCTCTCCCGATAGGTTTGGCATCCCTTTCACAACCACAGCCTTCAAGTTTGCTCATCACTCTGGTGGGCTCCTGCCAAGGAGCCCGGGGTCACTCACTCATCCAAGTTAGGATAGGGACCCAGCTAAGACCTCATAAGTGGCTCTATCTGCTCTCTGCAGTGTCAGTGTTTGCTTTTCCAGACCACACAAAAGGGCCATCATAAGCAGAAATTGTCAGTCTAGAGGGAAGTTTAGCAGAGCCTGCAAGAGCACAACTGTGATACCTCCAAAATTCCCTCAAAGCAAGCAGACCTGGAGGAGGAGGAGCGCTGCTTGGCTGGCAGGACCAGATCTGCTGTAAGCTTGCAGCAGGTTGCATCGGAAGTGAGGAAGGGACAGCTGAGGGAGTTCTGCCCCCAGCTGATGAGGTTAACAGATGGTCACAGGAATTAAATGAAATGAGTGGAGAATTAGCACAAGCCGAGAAAGACAAATAAGGCCCCGAGAAGGTATCATCATTTCTGAGGAATCGCTGGTGAAGATAGGCTTTGTTCATACCTGGATGACACCAGCATGACATGACTGATCTCATTGTGGAAGAAGAATTAGGCTGAAAGATGAATAAACCTGCAGGCTCAGACACAAACCAAGCACATGGGCAGGTTTGAGATAAAGCACAGTGCAAAGCCCTCGATTCTCAACATTTTCTGGAAAACTATGCAACTTCTTGCTGAGCTCACCCTGTCAGCCAAAACACCACTGGATACAGAATGAATTTTTGCAGATCTACAGGAAAGGAAGAAACTTTGTGATTTTTTACTGTGCTATCTGTAGCCCTCACCTCAAGTCAGAGATGATGTCCTGCAGGTCACCAACATGAAAAAAAGACCCAAAGCAGAAATTTTTCTATTTCTGTATCTTCTCTCTACCCACAGACAATGACAAAGTGTTCAATAAAAATGTGTAAGATGGAAGAAATAGTAGAAACTGTGGAATCAAGGGACCCATAGAGACATGGAGATGCTGTCTGGCAGCCCCTTGTCACTTCCCTCTATCCTGCAATACTTCTCTCAGAGGAAAGGAAGGGTGGCTGCTCATATTGCTAGTGCTGGCCTAACAATCAGCTGCTGCCCCACTTCCTCTGGATGACTACCTGGATAGAGCCAGTGGTACTGGTGTTGCATCCACATAGAAAGCAGCCTCAGAATTATGCTTCCATAGCTTCTCATTGGCAAGCACATTCTTCACTACCGCTATCCAGGCACTGCAGCGGTGGTGGGGAGGAAGTATGAAAACTGTAATCTGCCTGTGCAGAGATTTTATCATCTGCTGATAATTTGTCTTCAGTACCGAGCAGTTAAAAGCTGGCTGCCGAGCAGAAAGTTTGGGGAAGTTCTGAGGACTTGCCCAAATCTGGAACAGAGACTGGAATCTGTAATTTTTTTCTAAATGGAGCAATGCTGGGAACACCAAATTGCAACAGCGCAGCTCCGAGGTACGCACAGGCTGGAGCAGCCCAGGATCCCAGCGCCCAGGGTGGGAGCAGGGAGGGGTGTTGCAACTCACTCGCGGGCAGCAGCGACCTGCTCTTGGAACCTGGCGCTCGGGGGAAGGCGGCCAGGCTCCACCAGGAATGGGTGCCGGGGCCAGGTGCAGAGATCCCACCCAGGAGGCACCCACGGGCAGCGGGGGCTTGGAGGAGCTTTGTCCCTGCAGCGGCGTTTGGCGAAAACGACAGCGGATGCTTTGCGCCTCTGGAGACGAGTGTTTGCGCTCCCGGTGCCTGACCCGGGGCTGCAGCCGGACAAGCACAAAGCCGCTGACGCTCACACAAAAGTTGGTATTCTTCACAGCTCCCGGCGGCTCCCGGCGCGACTGCCAAAGCACGATTTTAAAAAGAAGAAACACGAACAGCAGCTTTAAAGGTCTGCACAGATAAAAAGACAAATGCTTGACAGCTCTCCCCAAGGCAGCTGGCGGACAAAGAGCTGAAACGCTGCCTCTCCAAACGCTCCCTGGTCGCCGCGGCTGGTGCCGTGTGAGTCACCCTGGAGCCAGCCTGGGCACGGGGCCATGGGGCAGCGCACGGTGACAGCAACACCGGCCTGCAGCCAGCAGCTACAGCTTGCTTTCCCTTTCCACACCCCTTCTGCCCAGCGCTGAGGCCCAGCAGCAGTGTCAAGAGATTCCGGACAGCCCTGGAGCTTCGTCCTGCGTTTGTGCCGTGCCCTCGCTGTAACTGCAGCGTGACAGAGGAAGCAGGACCCCGACACACTCTGCCCCTAAATAACCAACACATGCCCTTTGATGAACCTCCGGCTCCCCTCTTCACCCACCCCCTCTTCCCACAAGCCAACTCCCACCGACCCCTGCAGGATGTGAAGACACAGCCGTCCACGCCAGCGGTTTGAAACATTTTTAAACGCTTTTATTTACAGTGCTTGTTGAAAACAATATATATATTTATATCTATCATCCTCGTGATGTCTGTGCCATAGAAAATGCTGTGGCTATATTGCCTTTAATTTACAAAAAATGGTCACAAGAAAATCTGAAGGGAAAAAATGGAAATCAAAGTTTGGTCCCCAATTGTTTCTCTCTTGATTTGTTTTAAAAAAGCCTCCAAATTAAAAAAAAAATACACAGCTCAGATGAAATTCATATATAAAAGCAACCCTTATCTTCTGAAAAATTCACGAGGGCCAGCTTGCTGTCATGTAAACTTGGAAAAAAAAGCTTAAAATAAATCCTGTCTCCATGTGTTGCTTAATAGAACCATTATTTGCTTGTAATATTCTTTGTCTCTCAGGGTTCAGCGGGAAAGCGGATGAAAAGAGGCCTAGGACTGGGGAATGCACCATGAGATTTGTGCCTGCACCTCCTGGCTCAGGGAGGAGCTCTGGCAGCAGGGCTGGGAGCGGGAGCTCTCAAGACTCTCATACCAGTGACAAAAACAGGCGGGCAGGTGACAAGGGGACAGGAGGTGCTTTGCCACATGAAGCGCCTGGCAAGGTTGTGTGCCCAGGAACCCATGAGATTCTTGAGGGAAGAGGAGCACAGAGAAGGGACACAGGGCACGGAGTAATTTCAGCTGGGGAATGTCTTGGACGGGTTAGGTCTTTGGGTGAGGAGGGAACTGCTGTCTTCCCTGTTTGAGAACATTTCTAATCCTTCCTCATCTGAGATTGTGTGAAGCCAGAGGCTAACGGGCAGTGCAAGCACAGGCTGGAAGGGAGGAGGAGAGATGGACGGAACAGGGGAGATGGGAGGGGAGGACTCAAGCTGAAGAGCCGTTTTCTGTCTTCTGTCTCTTTGGATCCACTTCATCCTGCATCAGCCATGGGGAGGAAAAAGAAGGATTTACTGTCAGTCACAACCCTAAGGTACATAATTTCTCCACAGCATTCTTAACTGCTACCCTTTCCTCCATATGGAAATCTCCATTAGGCCCACCCTAAATCCACTCCCCTCTCAAGCACCCTGGAGTGCCTGACACAGCTGTTCTGTTGGCCGTGGTTAAGATGTGGGCAGTTCCATTCAGAGGGACACCACACCCACGCTGTAACTTCCACCAGGTGTAAGAAGCAGAGGCTCACACCGCTCCAGACAGACGCCAGGGTCCACCCTTACAAGTCCTGGCCTGAAGCCCAGAAGACATAGGTAGCTGAGAGGCCATCAGCAAGCACAACCTCCAGCACCTTGACTCTCTCTCACTTACTCAGCACCACAACTGCTGGTGGAAGGAACTGGATCCTACAAGGAGGATACAGTGATTTACTATCCACTTGCCACATCAGATTTGTTTACCTGTCTGCTGCTGAAGCAATGAGACCTGAGGCCAATTTGAGATTCTCAGCAGCAACATCCACATGGACTTGATCAACAAACAGCAAGTAGCCTTGCTCCTTCTCCCCACCATTATTCTCACACTACTACTCACCTCCTCCTCCTCTGCAGATCGTTTCTCTGCGTGGCCATCCTGCTCTTGCCCATTCTCATCTGCTTCTAAGCACAACCAAGAGAGGAAAATCACGGGTTAAACTGAAGCAGCATTTAAGGGAATGTAATCTCACAGTCAAGAGGGCTCAGAGAAGGAACTTCCCTCCACAATCCTCTGTTCCTCTGCAGCCTCCTATTCCTTCAGTTTTCCCTACCTTCATCTTCATCACCACCTTCTTCTTCATCCACATCATCAGGATTTTCTTCATCATCCTCATCAGCTCCGTTCTCCTCATCCTGAATGTAACAAATTGGTCAGAGCGGAAACTGGTGCCAGGATGACATCTGCACAAGCTCTCTGCTACAAGCACAATTTCCAAAGCTCCATCCACTTCAGGTGTGCATTGTTACTCCAACACTTATTCCCACCACCCCTGCTGAACACTCCTCCCAACCAGCCTTCCTTCACAAAGCCAATCCTTCTAGTCCATCCCCAACGACACAATGCTCCACGTCTCCCACAAGCTTACATCCTGATGAGCTGCCGCCATCCCTACCAACAACCAAAGCATCTCTGTGATTACAGGCTAATGACTTAGCTGAGGCTCATGGTACGTCTGCATCCCTCCTGACCTCCATCAATCTGTGCGTTTCCTCGCTGCTCCTCCCCTACCTTCTGCAACACATGCTCCGTGTGCACCTCAGGGTACCTCGGCAGGTGCAGGACTACATCTCCGGGGTCACATTCTCCCACCTGTTCTCAGCCCCATTCCCTTCTTTGACCTGGTTTTCTCCCTGATGGGCTGTGCTGACTACACTAAGTCCTTCAAGGCTCATTCTCCAAATTTATCCAAGAGCTCGTTCTCCCTTTACCTCTATGCTGGAGCTCCCTTGGCCTGCCCTCTT